>ML800224.1:116145-133937 GCA_009831015.1 Picea engelmannii | reverse complement strand
TACTCATCAACTATGACTCATCAATATGTACCAACATCATCAACTATACACCTCATGTATGTGCCAACTCATCAACTACTTGTCTCAACCATGTACCCAACATGTACCTTAACCAAAAGTCCTCATCAATTTCATCATCCAAACATGATTTGTAACTCTATAATAGACCTAGTTTATATGATCACATACCTGCAAACCTTCCTTAAATTTCACAAAAAGAGACTAGCATTTTCATCAAACTTTTCTTTAGTCTCACATGACTAGTTTGGGATTAGTCAACAAACCTAACTTGAAATAATCATAACTATGTACTTGTAATGAATAAAGATCTGAAATAGTACACAATGTTCTTCAATTTGTTTTATTCAATTCCTCCAGGTTTCACTATTTTGAAACTCTTCGAAAAGGAGTTATAGTAAAACTGACATACCTTGTTGAATTCTTCCTTATTCTAGAGAGAGACCTTGTAGAGCGTGCCTCGCATGGAATATTTGTTGAATGGATCTGAAAATGTTACACAGAATATGATAGACTGTAATATAACCAAAACATTTTGTATTATTTAATTTGGATCTGTTATGAATAATTTATGATGTTTTTACCTGAAACACCTATTTTAAACTAGTTCCAGGACTAGCCACAAACCCTATTTTCCACGGAGTGTAACTCCAAAAATACAACGACACGCAAGATGAAATTTTTACAACAGATACTTGGATATGTTTCATCAATGGCCTATCAAATTCATAGTTTGAATCATTCTATAAAAAACGTTATTGCAAAAATGGTGAGATGACCTGTAAATAACATACCTTAGAAAGCATCATCAAAAGAATTTATCCTCCCTTGAATTTCGGCCTTATTTTCTTCACCTTCCCTTTGAAATTTGGCTTATATATATTTTTTTTACCTCAGTCACCTATAGATATTCAATATTCTCAAGTTTGATGTAAAATGAGGGAGCCTTGCCTCTTATTTATACTCTCCAAGTAGCTTCCTTAGAAGAATCTTCTAGGTCACTTTGCCCACTTTCCTTATTTTAGGGTTAACCCACTTCTAATTTCTTCATTAAATTTATTATTTAAATAATTTTCTTTGTATTCACTTTGAATTATAGTACACTCATCCCTTCACTTTATTATTTACCTTCTAAAATCTCTTAAACCACTTTGACTACTTTGACTTTTTGGGGCTTCTAGATGACATATGAGGGTCCTCCAACTTCGTAAGGCTATAACTCTCAAACCATGAGGAATTATGTGACGTTCCACATACCACCAGAAATGATATGACATGTAATATCCATATAGAATAGTCTTACCTGAAAATATGTCAAAACTCATAGCATTATCCATCAAACAAACTTGGGTCAATTACCCAAATCTGGGTTCTCCAACTTCTAATGGCCATAACTCTCTAACTGTGAGGAGTTATGTGACGTTACATATACCATTGGAAATGAAATGGCATGTACTATCCATATAGAATATTATTACCTTCAAATATAGTAAAACTCATACCATTATACATGAAACAACCTTGGGTCCATTACCCAAACCTTTCTACTACCAGAATTGTCTACCAGACTTTCTTCAAGGGTTGACATCAATGAAAACCAACCTTAATCAACAATATGCCCCTTTTGCATTGATGGAAACACTATGATGCAATATTGAAATAATTTCATGCAATACTAAATTCATATCACTCATGCTCCCCCTGGAACCATGCCTCTATCCTCTACATCTATGTGACCATTGCTCCCCATAGAATCATTCCTCTATCCTCTGCATTTGATAAATATCTCCCCCTTTTTCATCAATGGAAAAGGTATCTTTCCATCCAGAGCTGCTCCCCCTAACTGAATTGTCCTCTTTATGTTGCTTCCTCATGTACATCTAAGACATATAAGATAAGAATTCAAAATCATTCATTTTGGAGTAGAAATAATTCCAAGTCTCTAGCGAAGATACTCAAAGGATTCCTATGGAAGTGGCTTTGTAAAGATGTCTACCACTTGTTCTTTTGCGCCCACATACTCAACTCTGGTGTTCTTTTCTGCAACTTGTTCCCGTATAAAGTGATACTTGATTGGAATGTGCTTCATCTTGGAGTGTATCACCAAGTTCTTTGAGATACCGATGGTGCTTGTATTATCACAATAGATTGGAATGGGATCATCATACTCAACCTGTATATCTGTCAGAGTTTGTTTCATCCAAAGAACTTGTGTACAGCATGTTGATGTTGCAATATACTCTGCCTCAGCTGTGGATAGAGATATTGATGATTGTTTCTTTCTTAGCCATGATAATAAACACTCACCCAAGTATAACACTTCTCCATTGGTTCTTCATTGTTCATCAATACAACCTGCCCAATTTTAATTTGTGTAGGAAATAAGAGATAAATCCTTTCCTTTTGGGTACCATAATCCAAAATTTTATGTTCCTTTGAGATATATGAAAATCCTCTTCACTGCTAACACATGTGATTCCTTTGGTGCTTCTTGAAATCGTGCCACCTGTCCAATTGTCTACATTACAATGGTCTGGATGCTATCACATATAGTAGGCTACCAATCATTAACCTATATTGCCTCTGATATGTATACTTTTAATCATCATCTTTGCTTAACTTTCAACTGGTTTGCATGTGAGTGATAATTGGTTTGCAATCTTCCATTCTGAACATCTTTAACATTTCTCTCATATACTAGATTTGAGAAATAAAAATTCCTTGGTTTCTTTGGTGTATCTGAAGTCCCAGAAAGAAGGATAGTTCTCCAAGTAATGACATTTCAAATTCATTTTGGATATCCTTTGCAAATTTTTGGCTTAACCTGTCATCATCATTACCAAAAATAATATCATCAACATAAACTTGAATTAATAAAATACTATATTGACTTACTTTGATGTACAGGTTGATGTCTGCACTTCCTTTTCTGAACCCTGCCTATTGTATATATTTATCTAGTCTAGAGAACCATGCTCTAGGAGCCTGTTTTAGACCATACAAAGCTTTATTTAATTTACACGCATAATCTGCATTCTCTGACAACGGAAATCCTTCTGGTTGTTCAATGTAGAATTATTCTTCAAGTTCCCCATTTAGAAAAGTTTATTTTATATCCATATAATACACTTTAATATTTTGGAGCATGCATAAGCTAAAAGCAATAAGATGCTTCCATTCTGGAAACTGGGGAAAATATCTCTTCAAAGTCGATTCCTTCAACCTGTGCATATCCTTTGCATACCAATCTAACTTTGTTCCTTTTAACCTGTTGATATTCACTCAATTTATTCTTGTATACCCACTTTGTGTTGATCACATTCTTATCCTTTGGTATTGGAACCAATTCCCAAGTGTCATTTTTCTCTATTTGATCCAATTCTTCATCCATTTCCTTGTTCCAAAATTCATCCTTGTTGGCCTCTTCAAAATACATTGGTTCAATCGTAGATATGAGTGCTAGGTGCATGTGTTCTGGTGAACATATTTTTCTTCTAGTCTCAACTCATGTGTCTTTGTTTCCGATAATCCGGTCTGAAGGATGATTCTTCTGTACTCGTCTGCTAGGTGTTTTTGGAGTTACTTGCTGAAATTGATCTTCTGTTTCTTTCTGATCCTCTTCGTCGTCCCCTTCTTTTTCATCTTTTTTTCTTGTTCGTAAAATTGTTCCATTGATTCATTTTCGTCTTCCTTTAATTCTTGTCTACCTGTTTCATCAATTGTTACGTTGATGCTTTCCACCACTTTGTTCAATCTCAGGTTGTAACACTTGTATTATTTTCTTGTACTTGAGTAACCAACAAGTACTCGTTTGTCTGCACGAGAGTCAAACTTTCCCATTCTTCCATCTTGTCTTTTGATGTAGCATTTGCTTCCAAAAACTATGAAGTGCTTTACATTTGTTGTTCTTCCTTTCCATAGCTCATAAGGATTTTTTTCAGTGTTTTTTTTTATCATTACTATGTTTTCAATGTGAATTGTTGTATGCATTGCCTATGTCCAAACAATATCTGTCAAATTGGAATCCTTTAGCATTGTTTGAGCCATTTATTGTACTATCATGTTCTTTCTTTCATCAACTCCATTATGTTGAGGTGTCCTAACAACGAAGAATTGTCTTTTTATTCCATGACTGCTGCAGTAGTCTATAAATTCCTTTGAAGTGAACTCTCCTCCATTATCAGATCTCAAGCATTTTATTTTTGAATCCATTTCATTTTAAACCATTTCCTTGTAGATCTTGTTTTTTTCAAAAGATTATGACTTATTCTTGAGAAATAAAACTACGAACATTCTTGTATAATCATCAACTAATAACATAAAGTATTTCTCACCTTTTAAGCCCTTTGTTGTAGTTGATCTAACTAGATCAGTATGCACAATTTCCAGTGGTCTTGTCGTTGAATATTCCTTTGATTTGAACTTGGTATTTGTTTGCTTTCCTTGTTGACAATGTTTGCAAAATGTGTTGGTTGGTTTTGTGATCTAGGGAATTTCTCTGTCTGCTTCTCTTTTGCTAACTTTGACAAGGTTATCAAAATGTATGTGACCCATTATTTTGTTCCATATATAACTTTCATCTTCCTTTCCTAGACAACACTTTTGATTTCCAATTTCACTTAACACATATATGTTGCTTGAAGTTCTCGCAACTGTAGGAATCAATTTTCCTAAACCTCATTTTCTTATCTCGCACTTTTGTGAATAAAAAGTAACTTTATGACCTTGGCCACACATTTGACTCACACTTAGAAGATTATGTTTCATAGTTTCTACTAGTAGAACATTTTTTGACTTTGTATTCTTGTTCCCAATTTTGACTGTGCATTTTCTAATGATTTTGGTTGAATCATCATTTCTAAAGGAGACTGGTCCATCTCTTTCCTTTTCTTAATGTAATAAACCTGTCTCTATCACCTGTCATGTGTTTTGAACACCCATTGTCAACATACCAACCTCATTTCTTCTTCTTAGCTTGTAGAGCGAGTGTGCATTCTTCATTTCTATATCGATCTTGCTTTCTTATCCATGTTCTTTTCTGAGGTTCCTATCTGTGAATATTGTTATCATGTTGTGGTTCTCTAGGAGGGACTGTCATTCTGCAATATTTGGCCATGTGTCCAAAATTGTTACATTTGTAATATTTCACTTATGTGTTCAAAGATTCAAACCTATTGTAACTTCTTCTATGTGTTTCATAGGCCTTCTTGGATAAACCCTTTGTGTATGAATTTCAAAGTTGTTTTTGTTCTTGTTGTTAGTTCTACAATTCACAGATTTATGTCCAAAATTATTACATGCATAACATAAAAAAAAAAATATAGTTTGATACCTCAGAGTTGAAGATATTTTGAAAGGAGGTACTCTTATGGATTCTTCTTCTTCCTGAGGCTTATCTGTCAGTTGTTGATTCTGAAATCTGAATCTTATCGGTGGAGGAGTGTCCATGTAATATTCCTTGTAGATCTTCCTATCCCCTTGATTGTTTCTGGAAAGATTTTTGGATATGTTTCTTGCTCTGGTGTTTTGGAGCTTGATCCTTTTTTTGTCTGATTGTATCCAAGTCCGGAGTTGTCATGATGAGATTTTTTATTGTCGATAATGTCATCCAAAACTTTTGAGTTGTTCTGCATATTTTTCTTTTGAAGATCCTTTCATAATGTGACAATCTTTGCTTCCAAATTTCCAATGATCTTGTCTTTTTATTATAGTTTTTTTTTGAGTGCTTCTTCAATTATTTTATCTTCTTCTATTTGAACCTTCAAATTTTTGATCATTTTTTCTAGTTCTTGAGTGTATTCTTTCTTGTCTAGCTCTGCTTGTAGTTTCTTGTTTTTCTTCTTTTCTCTTCTGATAACTTCTATGGCACACATTAATTCCTCTCAACGGTCAACTTATGCCTCTTCAATTTCTTCTTTGATTTCTTCATATTCTTCTTCAGCTTCTTCATATTCTTCTTCGGAGGCTTCTTTATCAGAGTCTTCTACTTCCATGAATAGAAATATTTCTATCTCACTGTCACTAACTTCATCTTCATCTGATGATGAGATGTTTTTTTTGTTGCATAAGCTTTTCTTGAAAACTTTCTTTGTGGTTCTTTTTCCTTTTGAGTAACCTTCATCATTTCTCTTTTTCTTATAAGTACATTTGTTATGAAAATGACCAATACCACCACAATTAAAACAAATTGAAGGAAGCTTACCTCTATACCTACCGTCGGTTCCCTTATTCAGTATTTTGACAAAGTTGGCCACTTCTTCATCATCTTCTGAGACATCAATGCTACTGCTATGTTCTTATTTTTTCCTTCCCTTTTTCTTTGACTTTTTGGATTCTTTGAAGGATGCTTCTTTTATATCTGGATTTTCATGTTCAGTTCTCATTACATACGTTGTGAAGATTCCATGTAATTATTCCATGTTTATTGAGTTTAGATCTGATCTTTCTTCTAGTACTGATATCTTAGGGTCAAATCTCATAGAAAGAGATCTTATTACTTTTTGAACAATTACAGATTCTTTGATTTCTTCTCACAATCCTATGATTGCATTTATTGTTTCATCAACTCGTAAAAAGTAAGTTGAAATATTCTCATCTTCCTTCATCTTAAGTTGTTCGAACTGACCTCTGTAAGTTTGAAGTGTTTTTGCTTTGACTTTTGAATCTCCTTCATAAATATTTTGAAGTTTGTCCCAAATATCTTTAGCGGATTTACAGTGTGCAACTTTGGTGAATATTGTTTCACTAAGACCATTCAGAAGTGCATTTTTGGCTTTGGAATTATTCTGACCGAGTTTCACTACTTTGTAATTTGTTGGCAAAATTGTTGGTGCTATGTATCCATCTACAATTGATTGCAAAATTTCAAATCCATGTGCCTGTATATATGTTTTCATCCTTATTCTCCAAAATGCATACTTTTGTCCATTGAACTGTGGTATCCCATTTTTATAGAAGTTGTTTCTCTCCATGATCTACCTTTCAGTGGTTAAACTGATTTATGAAGGAACCTTCTTTGATACCAATTGTTGGATTACTGAGAGGGGGGGTGAATCAATAATAGATAAATCTAATCCTTTTTAATGATATAATCCAAGTTTTATATCAATGTAGCATTATCATCCAATAACTGTAGAGTAAATAAGAAATGAACAAATGAACAGTCATACACATACACAGTACACCAGTCTTTTATTTGGAAACCCAAAGTGGAAGAAAACCACATAATGTTTTTTCTTGTATCTCTTGAAGAATTTCATTCATTAGAAGCACCAACTTCCTTTGTTTTCTAACCGCAACAAGAAGGAGGCTCCCATCCCCTTGTTTCTTAGGCCTCAACCTGAGGGAAGCTTCAACTCCCCTATTCTTTGGCTACAACTAGAAGGAGGCTACAACCCCCTATGTTATCTGGCTACAACCACTTGTCCTTTCCCCGTCCAACTGCCCTGAAGTAGAAGTAGAATGATGAAAACAATGTCACACTATCACTTTGAGATATACCATTGAAAACATGTACCAATAAACCTGAACCATGCATCAACCATGCATCAACTTGTATGTCAAACTGTAATCAACCTGTACCATAAACAAGTTCATCAAGCATGCACCAACCCGTACCAAAAAAACTATAATCAACCTGTACCATAAACAAGTGAATCCAACCATGTACCAAGTATGTACCAATCATGTTTCAACTATTAATAAACTATGACTCATCAATATGTACCAACATCATCAACTATACACCTCATGTATGTGTCAACTCATCAACTAATTGTCTCAACCATGTACCCAACATGTACCTTAACCAAAATCCCTCATCAATTTCATCATCCAAATATGATGTGTAACTCTATAATAGACGTGGTGTATATGATCACATACCTACAAAAATTCCTTAACTTTCACAACAAGAGACTAGCATTTTCATACAAATGTTTCTTTAGTCTCACATGACTAGTTTGGGATTAGTCAACAACCCTAACTTGAAATAATCATAACTATGCACATATAATGAATAAATATCTGAAAATAGTACCCAATGTTCTTTAGTTTGTTTTATGCAATTCCTTCTGGTGTCACTACTTGGAACCTCTTAGAAAATGAGTTATAACCAAAATGGCATACCTTATTGAATTATGGCTTATTCTAGAGAGAGAACTTGTAGAGCGTGCCCTGCATGAAATATTTCTTGACTGGATATGAAAATGTTACACAGAATAATAAATACTATACTCTAACCAACACATCTAGTCTTACTTAATTTGGATCTGTTATGAAGAAGTTATGACGTTTTTACCCAAAACACTTATTTTAGACTAGTTTCAGGACTATCCACAAACCCTACTTTGCATGGAGTGTAACTCCAAAAATACAAGGACCCACAAGATGAAATGTTTACCAAATATACTTGGATATTTTTCCTCAATGGCCTATCAATTTCAAATTCTCAATCATTCTAGAAAAAAAATTATTGCCAAAATAATGAGATGACCTGTAAATAACATACCTTAGAAAGCATCATCAAAATAATTTATCCTCCCTTGAATTCCGGCCTTCTTTTCTTCACCTTACCTATAAAATTCGTCTTACATATCCTTTGGTTACCTCAGTCACCTATAGATATTCAATATCCTCAAGTTTGATGCAAAATGAGAGAGCCTTACCTCTTATTTATACTCTCCAAGTAGCTTCCTTAGAAGCATCTTCTAGGTCACTTTGACCACTTTCCTTATTTTAGGGTTAACCCACTTCTAATTTCTCCATCAAATTTATTATTTAAATAATTTATTTTTTATTCACTTTGAATTATACTACACTCATCACTTCACTTTATTATTTACCTTCTAAAATCTCTTAAACCACTTTGACTACTTTGACCTTTTGGGGCTTCTAGATGACATATGAGGGTCCTCCAACTTCATAAAGCCATAACTCTCATACCGTGAGGAGTTATGTGACGTTCCACATACCACCAGAAATGGAATGACATTTAATATCCATATAGAATAGTATTACCTACAAATATATCAAAACTCATATGATTATCCATCAAACAAACTTGGGTCCATTACCCAAACCTGGTTTCTCCAACCTCTCATGGCCATAACTCTCTAACCATGAGGAGTTATGTGACATTCAACAT
The DNA here is from genome assembly GCA_009831015.1 of Picea engelmannii. Lineage (NCBI taxonomy): Eukaryota > Viridiplantae > Streptophyta > Pinopsida > Pinales > Pinaceae > Picea > Picea engelmannii. Next base: position 124,774 of record ML800224.1, on the reverse strand, counting down.
ACCACCGGAAATGGAATGACATGTACTATACATATAGAATAGTATTACCTTCAAATATATTAAAAATCATACCATTATACATGAAACAACCTTGGGTCCATTATCCAAACCTTTGTGCTACCAGAATTCTCCACCGGACTTTCTTCAAGGGTTGATATCAATGACAACCAACCTTAATCAAAAACAGAAGGGGTGGACCTGCTCATATGACTGTAAAGTTCTCTACCTAGTGAATATATTTTTATGACAGTTGTGTTCTCTTACTCAAATGTTTATGTGTTGAATCTTGTCTTAAATGCAAATTATGTGATGTGTGTAATGTGAATTTCCTTATTATTTTAGCCATTTTTTTAGTTTATCTTTTTGCTGATTCTGCAGCCTGTTATACAACTATCGTTTATTGAAATATATACTATTTGGAAACCTATTCAATAAATTTCATCTAGGTATTTGTCTAACTCTTAAGATATTATTTTAAGTCTTTATTCTCACATAGAAAGTGATTCATTGCATTTCTTTTTATTGTTTCATGTGTTTTTATTTTCATATTCCCAACTCTCCATTAATATTCATACCATTATCAAAGGAGAACCTACTTTTATACTATGTGGCCTATGAAACCAGATTACCACCTTTGAAAACCTATCCTTAAGCTAACCAACAAAACCAACTTATAAAAAAACCAATCATTATCAACTTGAGGTGGCCTAGCTCTGTGCTTTAGCATCCAGGTGCAGACTTTAGGAACACGATCTTCTGGCGACGTTGTCGAGGAATGAAGTAATGAAATATATTTCCCTGGGAGAATGGAAACGATCAGATCTGATCTTTGATGGCGAAAAACGATTAGACACATTTAGACTACAAATCATTCACCTGGCGACTCCATGGTTAAAGAATCTAGTGGCAACTCCACAGTATTAAGAAGTAATATTTTTAGATGGAAGCCATCTTGGCTCAAAGGTTTTTCTCCTTTTAATTTCTCTGTTGTTCTTGGTTTTCCAAATGTTGTTCCTACTATAGGTGATTGGGGTGATTTCTTGCCCATATTTAGAGAACATAAAGATGACAACCTTGATGAACATTTCCTTGAGTTTCATGAACTGATCCATCAGTGGGTAATACATCATGAGGATGCATTAATGAAGATGTTCAATTACTCAGAGGGAGATTCTCGTGAGTGGTATCGATCCTTTCCCTCTGCTAGCATCTCCTCCCTGGAACAGTTCCATCCTGCATTTAGTGAGCATTGTAAAAGGTTTCTTCCAACTGATTTACTTTTTGAGGATTGTTGTGAAGAATTTGGATCTCATAATTGATAGTCATTTATTAGTTATTTTAGTACTAAAAATCAAAAGGAATTTTTTTCATTCAGGAAGTGGAGGAATATTTGGTTACATATGAGTCTTCTTATGATTCTTTTATTCAAAAAGATGATGTTGGCAATTACATTTATGATGAAATTGATGATAACAAGGCTTTGGATATAACTTGCATTATTCTAGGTGCCTCAKTTAGTCGTTGTTATGATACATCTATTTTTCTATGTTCTCATCAAGATTTGATTAACTATGAGGAAAGTGATGTTTAAGGTCATGAGAAAGTTGTTCCTGTCCCTTCAGAAATTGTTGAGAAACAGAGTATCTATAAGTCTGAARATGACATTCTGGAGMTAAAACAGGGAGAAACCAACAATGTAGAAKATATACCCATTTATTTCAAACAACAAGATGAGCAGTATCAAGAGTGTTTTTCTACCCTTTATGGTTTTGAATCACATGAATTTCATGAGTTRTTTCAACGAGGATAGGAGAAGCTCAGTCTTGTTTATAATGCATATCTCAAACAACAACAACTTTTTCCTCTCAATCAGTTGGAGGCTTTTCATGAGTTTCAAKATCCAATAGCGAGATGGATGGATTTTTATTTTTCCAAAATCTCAAATATGATAAGTTTTAGCATGATCATATTTTGCAGTCGTGACTACGAGATGCTCGCTATTTTTTTTTTTGGCATATGATATATCCTCTTTAGATTATTCTAAGTAGTGACATGCACAAAGTTGTGGTTCTCAGTCAAATGGTTTCTTAGCTTAAATGGAAATATCATTACACATGATTACTTGGTTTTCAGCTGAATAGAGAAGGTAGTAGGAGAATAAGCTCTTAGTTCGAGTAGTTAATTTTTCAGTTCACAGATTGTTTTTAATATGTTGGTTTTTCAGTAGTTTAGCATGTAGATAAGCAATAGGACTCCATAAATCAACAAAGGCATTGGGGTGTATATTCAATTTTAAGTTTTGGATTGAATAAAGACTACATATCCCAATAGAGGCACTAGGGTGTAGTTATTGTTTTGAACTTCAAAGACATACATGCTCGACAAACATAAACAAATGTAAGTTACAACAAGTGGGAGCAAGGTTCTGAAAGGTAAGGCACCTAGTCTACTCTTCTTAGCACCTCACTGGGAAGTGCTATCCCCGGTTGGAGCCAATTCTATAACCTAGGTCTACACCTTTATCGTTTTCCATCCTTTACCATATACATCCATCAATTCTAAGTTTTGTGGCTGCTTGGTTATCTTATTCTTCATTGTTTAATCACTCAACTTCATGGCCCCTTCTCGTCTTTACTTATTTTGCACCATCTTTTTTCTCTTTCTTTAAGGGTGATTTCATGTTCTGGTTTGATTTTGAAATAATTTTTATCATATTTTCCACTAATTGAGCATGAAGCAGGTCCACCAAGTCTTTTGTGTGCGCATGAGACATCCAAGTCCAACAAGTTCTTTGTAAGCTCAATAAGGTTCTACAGAAAAAGGAAGCAAATGAAAGTAGTCCATTTCGGGATTATAATTTAAGCCAAAAAGACAGGTCAAATATTCAATGTTGGAGATCCAATAGTCGATGCAGATCAACGAATCTTGTGCAATCAGAGACTCAAAGTCACGTGGAGTTTAACAGGATTGACTTCACGACTTCGGCGTTCAATCATATGAACTTGCCATTGGTTCAAATATTACAAAGTGTTAAGACACCCAAGTGCCAATCTCAAACCTCTGAACACTGAAATTTTGAAGTGGTTCACCCGCATTTACTGAACATTTGAAAAATATCAAAAAGGGGTGCCAAACCAGGAACGAGGAAACTACACTTCCAGACTCCCGAAAAGCGCAACACATCTTGATTCTTTCTTCAAACAGATAAGAGGAGGAAAGACACGACCACACTTTCATTTGTCTACAATGGCCTCCAATAGCGCTCGTTCATTCCATGATCGATACAGAACTCAGTTTTATCACTCTTGGTCATTTTTGTCATATCTCAGTTCACTCCAACGCATGCATCAATATTATTTCATTGTAGCAGCAGTTTCAGATGTTTAATTTCATGGTTCCTTTTATTTTCAAGCATAATCAGTGGTCTTATATGATAAGAACCACTCGGTTGTGATTAATTCAATCTCAGAGTATTCCATGATATACTCCAGCGTCTGTTTAGTTCAGTTAATTAATTGTTTTACAATTGGTAGTATAGAGTTAAGCCTCAATCCCAGATGGATGAGAGCCTCTGTAACTCTTATAAATATATGGTTTATGTATGTTTTAAAGGAGAATTTCAGTTTTTGGAGAAGGAAAGCGGTAGAAGAAGGGTTGCACCTTCTCAGATGACTGTAAATTTCTCTACCTAGTGAATATATGTTGATGACAGTTGTGCTCTCTTACTCAAATCTTTATGTGTTTAATCTTGTCTTGAATGCAAATTTTGTGATGTGTGCAATGTACATTTCCTTATTCCTTCATCCATTATTTTAGTTCATCTTTTTGTTGATTCTGCAACCTGTTATACAACTATTGTTTAGTGAAAGATCTACTATTTCAAAACCTATTGAATGATTTTCATCTAGGTATTTGTCTAAGTATTAAGATATTATTTCAAGTCTTTATTCTCACATAGCAAGTGATTCATTTCATTGCTTGTTCGTGTTTCCTTTGTTTTTCTTTTCATATTCCCAACTGTCCATTAATATCCATACCATTAGCAAAGGAGAACCTACCTTATATTGTGTGGCCTGTCCAACTAGATTACCACCTTTGAAAACATATCCTTAAGATGACCAACAAAACCAACTTATCAAAAAACCAATCATTATAAACTTGAGGTGGCCTAGCTCTGTCATTTAGTAGTTAGATGCAAACTTTAGGACCAACAGGTAAATTATACATCTACCTCCACTAAGTGTTATCTCCTCTCAGCCTATTATAAATATAAGAGCTCTTCATTGCAATAAGATAAGTCGATCAAATAGACCAGTCTCTCTTTTGTAGAAGGTTGTTGGTCTTTGTAGTTATCTTGTGCCTATGATATTGTTTTTCTCAATATCTACACTTCTGTACATCCAAGTCACCACCAATCATATTTCTAAAATTTTATCCAAAAATCATATCAAAACCCATTTCAAACCCTAAGAAACTCTTAAAAAATTATTTATAAATCTACCAAATTCCTTGTTCCTATGGAAAATCATACATAGGTCAAATTGGGGGATATTTTAAATCCCCTCTCGAAGAACATATAACTGACACAACATACAACTACGTCTATAAGTAATTTATTGTCGAACATTCATTTAAATATAAGTGCCTAATTTTCTTTGACCAAACTAAAATTCTTTCCTAATACCCTATTATTCCTCAAGCATAATGAAAAAGACCTCAATAATTTAATCATTAACATGATTACAAACTGAGCCCATCTTAACCCATCATACATTGCCTCAATCATTCTATTTAGTTAAGCCCCTAAACCTTGCTTAACCATACCTTTCCTTTAAAAAAAACTTTTTAACTTCCTTATTTATTTTATTAGCTTCATATCTGCTTATTCATTTTATTTATTATTTGATGTCGTTTTATTTCATGTCTCCATCATAAAAGTATTTTAAACTTACTTATCATTTTTAGTATTAAATTAAAACCATTTTCATTTTAGTTTTAATTATAATTTTCATTAATTTTTTTTAAACTATCTTACAACTTTTAATTAACTAAAAGAGAAGCTATACATTGTTCCTTCTGATGGTCTACCACTTGGAAAACAAGACCAACAAAAAAAACATATGTTATCAAGTTGCAAATCTTTGAAGGACTGGTGAAACTTAATATTACGGACCAACAAATATTTAAGTTTGAAACTAGCAGATGAAAGTATGGAAAGTAGTTGTTTAGGACTCTGATTACTAGACCTGTTAGCATCAGAAGTCACTCCTGGATTGCTTGCAGAAGCAGAGCCCAACGCCCATCAGTTTTATGTCACGATAGTTTTAATGGGTGATCAAATGGGTAGAGACTTGGGAAGATATCTCTCTAACTCAGGAACTGAGTTTGGTATGTAAGGAACAAAGGAGGTCTTGATCTAACTTCAGTCAGTGAGTCGATTTAAATATGAGAAGGTTGAAGACTTAGTGAGAGGAGTGAGCATACTACCTCAGGCAACATACCTTTTAGCAGTTTGTAGAAGAAAAAATCTGAATGCAAGATCCTCTTAGTTCAGGGCTTCGAGAAATTGAAAGGAGGACTTGACTGGATCCTCCAATTCCAAGTCGTTCAACGCTAAGAAACAGTGATCCAACCTACATCATCCTATAACAGTTACAACTCGACTGGATCCTCCAATTCTGAGCTGCTCTAACATTGTGTAAACAAAGACGTAAAAGAAACTAACATTCATACGGCAAGAAGTCTCAAAATTCCATGCATAACCAAAATAACAGTGCTTCATTAAAGTTTTATAACTAGGATCCTTACTCAACCATCAATCATTACAAAAATACAAGGACTGAGTCTATATACTCAGAAAAAATCACCTACAGAGGTGTGCTCAGTCATCCAAGGTGTGGTGTCCCTTCAGTCAAACTCAGATGGATATTCTTCGTCAGACGCCACCTTAACTGCACATGGCTTCTGCAAGGGGAGTAACTGAGCCATTAAGTGTCGAGTTAGAGTGTGCAGACCTCTCTGGCTAGTTGAGGACTCGACATGGCTTCTTTGGAAAAATCGGTACACAGGACCCTCTCAGGCAGACAGCTTTCGAGATCCTCCATACCTTACACTTAATGAATGAGGAGAGATTTCAACCACCCCCTCTCACCTTCATTTACTCCAAGCGTGAACCAGGATTGAGGTCGAATTAGATGGCACCTGGAGATCGCAATGATCCCTTCTATGACTAAAATCGACGCCTTTGGCCCCTCTTGCACAACTCTTTCTATTTCTTAAGTGACCACGGGTTGTGACCCTGCATTTATTATCAAAGGTGATTTCGACGTTTGTGAATAGGAAGGAGCTGATCCTTGCTTATCACAGTCATGATGAGCGAAACGACGAGATGGCTTAATTGGGAGCCACGCGTCCCTCTCAGATCTGATGGTCCAGAACACACTCGGAGATACTGTGGGCCCGAGTCTTGGACGCTCTTGGCACTTCGCGCCTCGGGGATATGAAGGAGTTGCTCCTTGCGCCTCGAAGTCACAAAGGGAGAAAAGGTGAGGAGCCTAATCGTGCACTAGGTGTCCCCTTTGGATGGATGACTGAGACTGCTCCGTGATACTGCGGGCCTGACTTTGGGCGCTTTCTATGCTTCAGGGTTCGGGGTTTCAATATGTAGAACGACATGGAACCTTCACCCTTCGAACTCCTGGATGATGAAATGCCAACGTGGCTAGATATCGTGCCACGCGTCTTTTGGATGGATGGTTTCTATCCTTTCCTGCATGCAATATGGGCGCTATCCATCGCGCTAATGTTGGCGCAACTCCGCTAACCGCGATTTCCCGGCGACTGTCGATCTTCTCTTATGGATGAATCTGGACCATCGACAATATAATTTCGCCTGCTTACTTTCTTGGAAGCCTGAAAAGAGATTTTTCCATGCTGCGCTTGGGTGCCTCTCGTGCAACTTACAGACCTGAATACTCTTGTGCCTAGGACAAGAAATGTTACTAACATTAGGCTCCATGGGGGATAGAGTCATCCCTGTGATGCTCTAAGGACACATTTTGCAGTTCCAGCACCTTGTTGTTGGGCTATGGGGTCATTATTTAAATCTTAAAGATGGAAAGAAAAACAATATTTACAACCGTGAAAGAGCCTTGTGCAGCTCAAGAGAAAAATCTTTTTAGGAAATTCCCATTCACAGGGCCATTAAAAGATTCTTGATCCTTCAAATCCTGTAACCTGTAGGTATTATTTGAGAATACTTCGGAGACTTTGAAAGGCCCAATCCACAGGGATTCGAATTTTCTGTGCTTGCCTTTATATTGTTTAGGAGCATCCCATTTAACCACTAGGTCTCCTATCCAAAAATCTTCCTTCTTGGCCTTCTTATCGAAAACCTGCTTGATCCTTTGATGATGGTTCTGAATTCTGCCCATTACCTACTCCTTGGCCTGCTAGACTTCCACTAGTTAATAAATTCTTCTGATTATGTCATCAGGCTCCCCTCGATGATCCTGCAGGAAGTTTTCTACAGGAATGGCTAAATGAGAAGGAAAAACAGCCTCTACTCCATAGACTAATTGGAAAGGAGAGATGCCTATAGATCTCTTCATGGTCACTCGATCGACCCATAGAGTAAATTTCAATCTTGAATGCCAATCCTTCTTGTTGTCTTCCAACAGTCTTTTGATGATCCTTATCAGGCTTTTGTTGGAGGATTATGCTAAACCATTTCCCTGGGGATAGTATGGGGTGGAGTGAATCCGTTTGATCCTGAATTTCTCACAGAACTTGGCTAACGGCTCAGCCTTGAAAGAGGTTGCATTATCAATGACAATCTTACTTGGGCAACCGAATCTTGTGATGTGGTCTTCCAAGAATCCAATGATTACCTTGTGGGAAGCACTCCTAGTGGGGATATCTTCAATCCACTTGGTAAATAAATCTGTAGCAGTAAGGATCCATCTGTGCTGCCCACTGGAAGCGGGGTGAATTTCTCCAATGAAATCTAGGCCCCATTGCTGAAAAGGTCCTGAAACAACCATAGGATTTAATGACAAAGACTTGAGTTGTTGTTTTCCTACAAATCTTTGACATTTGATGCAAGCTCTGACCCTTCTACAGACGTCAGTGAATAAGGTGGACCAGTAGTATCCATCCCTGAGGATCTTGTAGGTTGTGGTTTTCTAGAAATGATGCCCTCCACATAGGTTGTCGTGAAATTCAACCATGATCCTCTCAGCCTCTTGCGGATCTACACATTTCAAAAGCAACCCCAAGGGGTATTTCCAATATAAAACTTGATCGATAAGGAAGTATCTGATTTCTTTGAGCTTCAGATATTTTTCCTTATTTCTTTGCAGGCTGTCTGGAGGCCGCAAATCTTGCAAAAAATATATGACATCCTTATACCAGGGAGATCGATCCAATGGGGGCTCCCTTTGAGGGTATATTTCAGGCAGCCAATCCTGCTGAATTCCTGAGCATTCGTTGATGAAACTTACCCCCAAAGCTTGGCAATTGGGCTCAGCCAACATCTTGGCTAAACCTTGACCTTTGATCAATTTGGTAGGATTTATTTCCAGGTCAAATTCCAGAATCTTGGCTATCCACTTACTCCTCCTCCCATCTA
>ML800224.1:99691-111599 GCA_009831015.1 Picea engelmannii | reverse complement strand
ACAACTCGACTGGATCCTCCAATTCTGAGCTGCTCTAACATAGTGTAAACAAAGACGTGAAAGAAACTGACATTCATAAGGCAAGAAGTCTCAAAAGTCCATGCATAACCAGAATAACAGTGCTTCATTAAAGTTTTACAACCAGGAGCCTTTCTCAACCATCGATCATTACAAAAATACAAAGACTGAGTCTATATACTCAGAAACAATCGCCTAACAGAGGCATGCTTAGTCATCCAAGGCGTGGTGTCCCTTCAGTCAAACTCGGACTGATATTCTTCGTCAGACGCCACCTTAACTGCACATGGCTGCTGCAAGGGGAGTAACTGAGCCATTAAGTGACGAGTTAGCGTGTACAGACCTCTCTGGATAGTCGAGGACTCAACATGGCTTCTTTGGAAAAATTGGTAGACAGGACCCTCTCGGGTAGACAACTTGCCAGATCCTCCATACCTTACACTTAATGAATGAGGAGAGATTTCAACCACCCCCTCTCATGTTGATTTACTCCAAGAGAGAACCAGGATTGAGGTCGAATCAGATGACACCTGGAGATCGCGATGATCCCTTTTGTGACTGAACTTGACGCCTTTGGCCCCTCTTGCACAACTCTTTCTATTTCCCAAGTGACCACGGGTTGTGACCCTGCGTTTATTCTCAAAGGCACTTTCGGTGTTTGTGAATAGGAAGGAGTTGATCCTTGCTTATCACAGTCGCGATGAGCGAAATGTCGAGATGGCCTAATTGGGCGCCACACGTCGCTCTCAGATCTGACGGTCCAGAACTCACTCGACGATACTGTGGGCCCGGGTCCTGGACACTCTTGGCACCTCGCGCCTCGGGGATATGGAGGAGTTTCTCCTTGCACCTCGAAGTCGCGATGGGAGAAAAGGCGAGGAGCCTAATCGCGGACCAGGTGTCCCCTTTGTATGGATGGTTGAGACTGCTCCGTGATACTGCGGGCCCGACTTTGGGCTCTTTCGGTGCTTTGGGGTTGAGGGTTTCAAGATGTAGAACAACATGGAACCTTCACCCTTCGAACTCCCGCATGCCGAAATGCCGACGTGGATAGATCTCACGCCACACATCTTTTGGATGGACGACTGCTATCCTTTCCTACATGCAATATGGGCGCTACCATCACGCTAATATCGGTGCAACTCCGCTAACCGCGATTTCCCACCGACTGTCGATCTGCTCTTATGGATGAATCTCGACCGTCGATAATATAATTTCTCCCCCTTACTTGCTTGGCAGACTGAAATGAGATTTTTCCGTGCTGCGCTTGGGTGCCTCTTGTACAACTTGCAGACCTGAATACTCTTGTGCCGAGGACAAGAATTGTTACTAACATTAGGCTCCATGGGGGATAGAGTCATCCCTATGATTCTCTAAGGACTCATTTTGCAGTTCCAGCACCTTGTTGTTGGGCTATGGGGTCATTATTTAAATCTTAAAGACGAAAAGAAAAACAATATTTACAACCGTGAAAGAGCCTTGTGCAGCTCAAGAGAAAAATCTTTTTAGGAAATGCCCATTCACAGGGCCATTGAAAGCTTCTTGATCCTTCAAATCCTATAACCTGTAGGTATTATTTGAGAATACTTCGGATACTTTGAAAGGCCCAATCCATAGGGCTTTGAATTTTCTGTGCTTGCCTTTATCTTGTTTAGGAGCATCCCATTTCAGCACTAGGTCTCCTATCCAAACCCTTCCTTCTTGGCCTTCTTATCGAAAACATGCTTGATCCTTTGCTGATGGTTCTGAATTCTGCCCATTACCTACTCCCTAGCCTGCTGGACTTCCACTAGCTGATAAATTCTTTTGATTATGTCATCAGGCTCCCCTCGATGATCCTGGAGGAATTTTTCTACAGGAATGGCTAAATGAGAAGGAAAAAAAGCCTCTGCTCCATAGACTAATTGGAAAGGAGAGATGCCTATAGATCTCTTCGTGGTCACTCGATCGACCCATAGAGAAAATTTCAATCTTGAATGCCATGCCTTCTTGTTGTCTTCCAATAGTCTTTTGATGATCCTTATCAGGATTTTGTTGGAGGATTCTGCTAAAACATTGCCCTGGGGATAGTATGGGGTGGAGTGAATCACTTTGATCCTGAATTTCTCATAGAACTTGGCTAACGGCTCAACCCTGAAAGAGGCTGCATTATCAATGACAATCTTACTTGGGAAGCCGAATCTTGTGATGTGGTCTTCCAGGAATCCAATGATTACCTTGTGGGAAGCATTCCTAGTGGGGATAACTTCAATCCACTTGGTAAAGAAATCTGTAGTAGTAAGGATCCATCTGTGCTGCCCACTGGAAGTGGGGTGAATTTCTCTAATGAAATCTAGGCCCCATTGCTGGAAAGGTCCTGAAACAACCATAGGATTTAATGACAAAGACTTGAGTTGTTGTTTTCCTGCAAATCTTTGACATTTGATGCAATCTCTGACCCTTCTGTAGACGTCAGTGAATAAGGTGGGTCAGTAGTATCCAGCCCTGAGGATCTTGTAGGTTGTGGTTTTCCAGAAATGATTCCCTCCACATAGGCTGTTGTGAAATTCAACCATGATCCTCTTAGCCTCTTGTGGAACTACACATTTCAAAAGCAACCCCAGGGGGTCTTTCCAATATAAAACTTGATCGATAAGGAAGTATCTGATTGCTTTGAGCTTCAAAGATTTTGCCTTATTTCTTTGCAGGCTATCTGGAGGCCGCAACTCTTGCAGAAAATATATGACATCCTTATACCAGGGACATCGAGCCAATGGGGGCTCCCTTTGAGGGTCTATTTCAGGCAGTCGATCCTACTAAATTCCTGAGCATTCGTTGATGAAACTTACCCCCAAAGCTTGGCAATTGGGCTCAACCAACAGCTTTGGTAAACCTTGACCGTTGATCAATTTGGTAGGCTTTATTTCCAGGTCAAATTCCAAAATATTGGCTAGCCACTTACTCCTCCTCCCATCTATGTCAGGCTGAATAAGAATGTCTTTAACACCAGCTGAGGGGACATAGGAAATTATTTTCGACTGCAGGAAATAGGTTCTAAAGGCCTTGAGAGCCTTTACCAGGGCATAGGCCTGCTTCTCGATAGTGTCATACCTGACTTCGGCATCCCTCAATGCTCGGCTGAAATAGGAAATAGGATGCTCTAGCCCAACCTCATTTGTCTGTAATAAAACAACATCCACCGTGTCAGGTGAGGCAAAGGAGAAGATAAGGAAATACTTTGAGTAATCAGGACTGATAAGCACAGAGGCTTCAGTCAAGGCCTTCTTTATTTTCTCAAAGGAATTTCATGATTCAGAAGTCCACCTTACTTCATTTCCCTTCCTTAACATGGTTTTTATAAGTTTTACCTCCTCAGCAAAGTTAGGAACAAAACTCCTCAAAAAATTAATCTTGCCAAGGAAAGATTGGACCTCCTTCCTAGATCTCGGGATTAATAAGGCTCGTATTCCCTTAACTCTACTAGAATCGATCCTGACTCCTTCTGCTGGTACTATGTGGCCTAGTAACTTTCCCTCCTGCATGGTGAACAAAGATTTCTTGGGGTTTAATGAAATGCCAAAATTCCTACATTTCAGGAAAACCTTTCTGAGATGACAACAATGTTCTTTATCATATTTTGAAAATACTGTTATGTCATCCAGATAGATGACCACAAATTTATCCTTTTCCCCAATGCAAGCTATATCCATGGCATGTTGAAATGTTGCCCCTCCGTTCATCAATCCAAAAGGCATTTTGGGATACATGAATGTGCCCCATGGAGTGGTAAATGTCGCCTTTTCCCTGTCCCCAGGTAGCACAGAGATTTGGTTGTAGCCAGAGAAGCCATCGATCATGGACATTATGGATGCTCCTGTTACCCTCTCCAATATATGTTCTATCTTTGGTAAGGGGTAGTTATCCTTCCGTGAGCTCCTGTTTAGGTTTCTGAAGTCTACACAGAGTCTAATTTCTCCATTCTTCTTCCTTACTGGGACCAAGTTGGCCACCCACTCTGAGTATCTCAGTGGCACGATGATCTGGGCTTGTAATAACTTCTTCACTTCCCTCTCCATGATAGGAAGCAACATAGGATTGATTTGTCTTAGCTTCTGCCTAAATGGATTTGCCTCCCTTTTCAATGGGATTTTATGCTCAATGACATAAGTGTTATATGTTTTGAGATCTTCATAGGTCTAGGCAAAAACATCAGCAAATTCCCTCAAAATTCCAGCGTATTCAGACCTCTGCTTCTTTGTCAGACTTCTTGACAATTTGACAAACTTGGGTTCACTCTCACTGCCAATGTTGCGCTGAATAGTATCAGCATCATCCTCCGAGATTTCCTCTTTTAATGACACATCATTTCTATGAAAAATCCTTTCCAAAGGAACCAGTCCCCTTTGGATATGGTTGTTGGGGAGCTACACAATGTCACGCTCTGCAATTTTACTCAGAAACTTACCCCCATCAAGCTCTTCTTCAGAGATAGAGTCTTGGTCAATATGCATCTCTACAAATTCTTCGACAGTCTCTAAGAATCTCTTGATGTCAAGATCATCCTCGAATACCATCCAATGTTTGACGTTGTCAGGTATGGAGGGCCTGCATTTTACTTCTACATCGTATCTGAATTTGGGCAGGAAGGGCACTTTGAAATTACTTGCTGATGCAGCCAAGGAATCTGCCACTGTGTTCTTCTCTCTTGGGATGAAAGAAATGTTGAATGCTGAGAAGAAACTGTCAATTAAGTCCCAGACCTCATTTTTGTAGCTTCTGAGTCGAGGATGCTTAGCCTGATAAGCATTTCTAATCTATTGGACCACCAACTCTGCATCTCTGAACACTGCTACCTCCTAAATTACCATTTCCTTTGTGGCTCTTAATCCTATGACAAGAGACTCATACTCGACCATATTGTTGGTAGCTTCAAATTCTAATTTGTATGATAGAGATATGGTTTCGTGAGCAGGTGACACAAAAAACACCCGAGCACCAACGCCTTCCCTGGAAAAGGCCCCATCAAAGAACATTTTCCAGACGGGGGTGATGGAGGGAGGAAATTTATGGGAAGTGGTGGGAGGATTTCTGAGTTTCAGAGGAGGCTTGGGAGCATTAGTGAGTTGTAGTACACTAGAACCTAAATCAATGTCCAAGGTAAAAATGGGATGGTTGGTAGGGTTGGATTCATCATTGATTATATAGGCCAGTTGGGCTTCCCTGTATAGCCTCCTATGTTCTCCTCCAAACACTGGGATAGTAGCATATGTGAGTTCCATATGCAGATTTCACCCCAGTCTTTTTATCCAAGATCTTGATAAGAACATACCAAACTTGGGGGGGACATCAACCACTACAACATCCATGACCACACTTTTCATGGGCAACTGAAATAAGTTCACGACCAGGTCTTTGATAATTCCTAGACATTGAACTTTCTTGCAGTCAAAGGAATAGAGGTCATGATAGGCTTGGGTGACTTATATCCCTAACTCTTCCATGGCAGTTTTGGGCATGATCTTGTGGGAAGGCCCTGAATCCATCAAGCAGTTGTGCAGTACCTTATCATGTATGTTCAAGGAAGTGTAGAAGGGAGGGTATGAGTCATTTATGTCTTCTACCATAGGACCTAGAATAACTGCAGGCTTTTCATCTTGCAAATTGATGGAGTCTGTGGGAAGGCATGAGACCTTAGACTGTAAAATCTCAGAGAAGCGTCTTTTGAACCCTTCATGTTTAATCAATTCGTTCAGGGGCACAACGATCCTGATCTTTTGAACTTCATGCTCAAAATTAATAGAAGATGTAAGCTTCAATATTTCTCTTATTTCAGGAACATGAATCTGGACTATGGGAGAGAGGGGTTGGGCCTTCTTACCTTTGTGACCGTCTGCTACTTCATTGGAAGGTTTCACTGTTCTAATGAACTTCTCAGGAACATCGGGTGCTACTGTCTTTTTCTTGGACCTCAGATCATACCTGCCTTGGTTGCCACTAGCCTTGTCTCCCTTGCTCAGTTCATTTAGCTGACTGTCCATGAGAGACTCCTCGTATTCTGATTGAGTGAGATGAGGAAAATGAGGAGTGTCTCTGAAGCAATGGATTTTAGGATAAATCTCATATGTTTCCCCTTCTTCTTCCTCGGCCATAAAATTGTTGTGAAAAGGGGCCTGAATTTTCTGGTATTCTTTGTCTCTTCCCCTCTCTCTTTTCACAGTCGGGGAAGTAACATTGTTTGGCCTACTGAAACCTCCTTTATTTTAGGCATTTTAAGGTCCCTTGTATGCTTGCCTCCCCTCCACCTTCATTCTCTCCATATCTGCAGACAAAGACTTCACCATCTTGGTCAATTCATCCACTTGAGGGTGGGGCACTGATGGGATAGAAGTTGAGGCTTCAGATATTCCCTGTCTCTTGTCTGTGTCAACCTTGTTCCTCAATCTATTAGGTACTAATACATTAGATTCCACCTCTATGGATGCATATTTCATTTGAGCTAAGGAGGTGGCTCTTCGTTCTCTCAATAAAAGACAGAAATCGGGGCCAAACGCACTAGCATAAGAAATCTTGGTCGAGGCTTCTGAGGGTTTTATCTCAGCATGAATTTTATTATACATCTTATTGAATCTTTTGGAGAAGTCAGAGACAAACTCGCCTTCCATCTTCTTCAAGGACCCGAACTCTGTCATGTAATACATGAAATCCTTCCTATCTCCCCACTGCCTCAGGAAAGCACCATCTAGAGCTTCAATTCCAGCAATAGATCCGGGGGTCAATCCTTTAAACCACTTCCTCACCTCACCATCTAGGCTCTAGACGAAGACTCTCATCCAGACATCCTCATTTTCAATGTTCAGGTTGTCTGCATAACTATAGAAAGCATCCAGGTTCTCTTCCGCAGTTATGTCCCCTTCCCCAGTGAACTTGGGCATATACTTCAAGTAATCTCCAATAGGGAGAGGATTCATAGGATGGGGTAGGATTAAGGGAGCATATCTGCAGCAACTATGGAATCCATTCTATTTAGAGGGGGATTAGCACCATCCATAGGGATATTAGGTGGAGGAGAACTTGGAGGAGAAGGAGTTTGCGAAGGGGCTACTGGGAATGAGTCTCGAAGTGGAATGGGAAACAAAAGGGTATTTAAGGAGAAGGCTAACGGGCTTAAGTCAGCAGATGCTCCTCTTTGTGCAGGAGTGGTAATAGTAACAAGAGGAGGAGTGGTAAATATAGAAGCGGGGCAATCTTCCGGGGTCCTGGGTCTACGCCAAAGTACAACTTCAGGGGAGGGGGGAGTGATAAGGGTTTCTCCCTCCAATCCCAGACCAGGAGGGGAAAACTCAGCAGGAATACTCCCAAAATTCAAGAAACGGGAAACCTTAGAAAAAGGTCTGTTAAGAAACTGAGGAGGAGAAAATGGAGCTCCTACAGAAGGAGATGGAGGATTCCCTAGTTTGGCAATGGAATCTCCTTTTTTAGAGGCCATTCCCTTTCTAAGAAACACCTATGGATCAATTTCAGACGTAGATAGAGGCAACTATGGATGGGACCATGTGTGTCTGCCTCTGAAAGCCACAGTTAACACAACATGTTTGCCACAGTGAAGTTGTCACAATGGAGTCGCCAGGTGCACAGTAGCAATCTCCAAAGGCTCTAATACCTAATGCACCTTCAGAATCAGAGGCTCAATGTCATTCAATCCCGAGGAAAATTTCCAACTTCGTCCCCAACAACGGCGCCATAAATGTTAGCGTCAGAAGTCACTCCTGGATTTCTTGCAGAAGTAGAGCCTAACGCCCATGAGTTTTATGTCACGATAGTTTTAATGGGTGATCAAATGGGTAGAGACTCGGGAAGATATCTCTCTAACTCGGGAACTGAGTCCGGTATGTAACGAACAAAGGAGGTCTTGATCTAACTTCAGTCAGTGAGTTGATTTAAAGATGAGCAGGTTGAAGACTTGGTGAGAGGAGTGAGCATACTACCTCAGGCAATAGGCCTTTCAGCAGTTTGTAGAAGAAAAACACTGAATGCAAGATCCTCTTGGTTCAGGGCTTCGAGAAACTAAAAGGTGGACTTGACTGGATCCTCCAATTCCAAGTCGTTCAGCGCTAAGAAAATCACAGGGACCGATTAGAAACAATGCAACTATTATAGTGCTCCAACTTACATCATCCTATAATAGTTACAACTCGACTGGAACCTCCAATTATGAGCTGCTCTAACACAGTGTAAACAAAGACGTGAAAGAAACTGACATTCATAAGGCAAGAAGTCTCAAAAGTCCATGCATAACTAGAATAACAGTGCTTCATTAAAGTTTTACAACTGAGAGCCTTTCTCAACCATCGATCATTACAAAAATACAAAGACTGAGTATATATACTCAGAAAAAATCGCCTAACAAAGGTGTGCTCAGTCATCCAAGGCGTGGTGTCCCTTCAGTCAAACTCGGACGGATATTCTTCGTTAGATGCCACCTTAACTGCACATGGCTGCTGCAAGGGGCGTAACTTAGCCATTAAGCGTCGAGTTAGCATGTGAAGACCTCTCTGGCTAGTTGAGGACTCGGCATGGTTTCTTTGGAAAAATCGGTACACAGAGCCCTCTCGGGCAGACAGCTTCCCAGATCCTCCATACATTACACTTAATGAATGAGGAGAGATTTCAACCACCCCCTCTCACCTACATTTACTCCAAGCGAGAACCAGGATTGAGGTCGAATCAGATGGCACCTGGAGATCGCGATGATCCCTTCTGTGACTAAACTTGACTACTTTGGTCCCTCTTGCACAACTCTTTCTATTTCCCAAGTGACCATGGCTTGTGATCCTGCGTTTATTCTCAAAGGCGCTTTCGACGTTCGTGAATAGGAAGGAGTTGATCCTTGCTTATCACAGTCGCGATGAGCGAAACGTCGAGATGGCTTAATTGGGCGCCACGCGTCCCTCTCAGATCTGATGGTCCAGAACTCACTCGGCGATACTGTGGGCCCGGGTCCTAGATGCTCTTAGCACTTCGCGCCTCGGGGATTTGAAGGAGATGCTCCTCTCGCCTCGAAGTCGCGATGGGCGAAAAGGCGAGGAGCCTAATCGCGCACCAGGTGTCCCCTTTGTAAGGATGGCCGAGACTGCTCTGTGATACTGCGGGCCAGACTTTGGGCGCTTTCGACGCTTCAGGGTTCGGGGTTTGAAGATGTAGAACGACATGGAACCTTCACCCTTCGAACTCCCGAATGTCGAAATGTCGATGTGGCTAGATCTCGCGCCACGTGTCTTTTGGATGGATGACTCCTATCCTTTCCTGCATGTAATATGGGCGCTATCCATCGCACTAATCTCGGTGCAACTCCGCTAACCGTGATTTCCCACCGACTGTTGATCTGCTCTTATGGATGAATCTGGACTGTCGACAATATAATTTCGCCCGCTTACTTGCTTGGCAGACTGAAACAAGATTTTTCCGTGCTACGCTTGGGTGCCCCTCGTGCAACTTGCAGACCTGAATACTCTTATGCCGAGGACAAGAATTGTTACTAACTAGACCAAGGTGGGGCTATGGCTCCCATACCTCTGAAAATGAAGAGGGTGAGGTGTTACAGGGGGTGCATCAATGCGGCGTGTGGAAGTTAAATGGGTGGTTTCCTTGGGGGGCAGACCACTCGCCTGAACACGTCTGAAGCACCCAATTTGGAGAATTTTAATTTTTTATATTAAAAACATTTTCATTTTTAATATTAAATTATAAGCATTCTCATTTTCCACATTGAACTTATTATTCAATCATTTATTCACCACTTAATTTTCTCTTAAGGAAACTTCGATAAATACTCTTAACTTTGGCAATTCGTTAACCATTATGAAGGCAAATCATTAACCCTTGACAAGTCGTTTAGAAGACTAGCAAGAATCTTGCAATCTGTCGATGAACCTTCATTTGGGGAGAATAAAGGTCTATCAAGGTATTTACATGGATACTTAACTTAGGAATAAAAGGGTTTATATATGACTAATTTTAAACTCAAAATAAAATTGTTTATATTTTCATAAAATTTTAATTTTTTATCAATGTTTATAATTAATCTTAATATTTGTTTATTTTTATTGATGATGATGATTAACGTTCACTAAAATAGAATTGGTCTATAAGACTTTAAAAAGTAAATGAGAATATTATATTTCAATTTATTTATAAAAAAAAATTAAAATTTCATTATAAAACCAAAAAAAATAAATTAAAAAGTGGATAATTGTTTTTTTAATTTTGATAACTTAAATCATTTTAAATATTTTAAAAACAATTTGATAATCATAATTCCAAAAAAAAAACAACTTTGAAAGGAAATTATTTAAATTAAAAAGTATATTTTTTTAAATTTTGATAATTTAAATCATTTTAAAACTTTTAATACTGATAATTTAAATCATTTAAAAAAAATTAAAAACAATTTTATAATCATAATTCCAAAAAAAGTTATTTTCACCTTTCAAAAGAAATTATTTAAATTAAAAAGTGGATACTTGTTTTTCTAATTTTAATAATTTAAATCATTTTAAAACTTTGAATACTGATAATTTAAATCATTTTAAAAATTTAAAAAACCACTTTATAATCATAATTCCCAAAAAAATATTTTCGCCTTTCAAAAAAAATTTATTATATACAAGTTATCATATTCGGTGCAAGTTTGTATAGAAGACTCTATACAAGTTATCATATTATGCCCTTCAATATTAGATTTTCCCTTCAGAGTTTGTTTTATTATCTTTATTTTATTATGTATTTATAAGTTTGTGTTATACTACAAATTTATAAATAAGTATTGGAAAAATTTTTACCATTCAAAATTGAATAACAAATTAATTGCTATTTTTAATGTAAAAATATTGCTTAGTGTAAAAATATTCCAACCTTCCATATTTGATCTTCTCATTAAATTTTTTTAAGAATTTAAACATTGAATATTTAACTTACCTTTAAAATTTTTAACATATTTATTTTATTATTTTATGACGACTTTTATTTTATTATTTCATTAAATATTTACAAAGTTGTCTTATTACTTTATAAAAGAGGAGGAACATGATATAATTTTTCCTTTTACATATTTTAATAAATGATTAACGAAATAAAACATCAACCCTATTAATTTTATTTTTCTTGACCATTAAAAGAAACGTTGCGAAGCATGCTTGCGAGAACTGACTAAGATGACGCAAGTACCAGCGCCATTGGACTATTAAATCATCTCAAACATCGATGTGAGCTCTAAGTTGTCATCCAAATGACAATTTAATCGGCGATCCATTCACATATTTGGCAAATGAAATTGAATATAAAAGCAAACGATATATCTCCTTCTATGTCTTATTTATTTATCCGTTCTTATTAGAATTAATGGAGGAGACTGGCGGATAATTGTAGGGGCAGATTGCCAGCATCTTCTCTTATCCAATCCCTTTGAATTAAATTCAGGAACGTTGACTATTGAGGCGTTGTTTAATTGTTTTAGGTTTTTGTTTTTTTTTTATTCTTATTAGAATCAATGGAGGAGACTGGTGGATAATTGTGGGGCAGATTGTCAGCATCTTTTTTTATCCGATCCCTTTGAATTTCTGGAAGGTTGAATAGCGTTATTTAATTGTTTTAGGTTTTGCTTTTTTTTTTTTCATTCTTATTTGAATCAATGGAGGAGACTGGTGGATAAATGTGGGGGCATATTGCCATTTGAATTTCTGGAAGGTTGAATAGCGTTATTTAATTGTTTTAGGTTTTGCTTTCTTTTTCATTCTTTTTGGAATCAATGGAGGAGACTGGTGGATAAATGTGGGGCAGATTGCCATTTGAATTTCTGGAAGGTTGAATAGCGTTATTTAATTGTTTTAGGTTTTGCTTTCTTTTTCATTCTTAT
>ML800224.1:78724-91842 GCA_009831015.1 Picea engelmannii | reverse complement strand
GTCCCTTTGAATTTCTGGAAGGTTGAATATTGAGGTTTTATTTAATCGTTTTAGGTTTTGTATTTTTTCTCATTCTTATTAGATCAATGGAGGAGACTGGTGGATAATTGTGGGGCAGATTGTCAGCATCTTCTCTTATCCAGTCCCTTTGAATTTCTGGAAGGTTGAAATATTGAGGTTTTGTATTTTTTCTCATTCTTATTAGATCAATGGAGAAGACTGTTATCCAGTCCCTTTGAATTTCTGGAAGGTTGAATATTGAGGTTTTGTATTTTTTCTCATTCTTATTAGATCAATGGAGAAGACTGGTGGATAATTGTGTGGCAGATTGTTAGCATCTTTTTTAATCCAGTATCTTTGAATTTCTGGAAGGTTGAATATTGAGACATTATTTAACTATTTTAAGTTTTGTTCTTTCTTTACTGTTTGATAACATAAATCTAGATCAAATCTCAATTTTCTGTTGTTTAAATTACATTTCAAAATACATAAATGAATTTTCAATANTTAAAATTAAATAAAAAAAGTCACGCAAGATCACATCACTAGCTTGAATGTAAAGACACTTTAACATCATCATCGTGTTATTTTTTATTTTAATTTTATTATAAATGGGATTCGATTGCCGTTTACAAACGTCAATATATCTTAGTACAAAAGCAACTTGAAAATATTATACTGCATATCCCAATCCTTATTTTAAAGTAAAAATATGTTTTGAATAAACTAAAATTTATTCTGAATACGTAAGTTGAAAATATTATTTTGCATATGCCAATCATAAACCGATTTTAAAGTAAAAATATGTTTTGAATAAACTAAAATTTATTCTGAGTAAGTTGAAAATATTATACTGGATATGCCAATCATAAACCTATTTTAAGGTAAAAATATGATTTGAATAAACTAATTTTTTGTTTCTGAGTACGTAATGAAAATGGATCTGCAATTACAATAATTTTGACACTATGTTATTAATAGAAGAATTTTAGTTCTTAAATATACTATACTATTATCACATATAGTCGCCGTGCCTGTAATTAGTGTATGTCGCCCTCCTGAAATTTTGGCCTATGATATATTTTGGCCATGGTTTTCGGGGGTAAATTGATGATTTGATTGAGTTTGGGGGTTTTAATCACTGTTTGTTGCCCCTTTGATGTCATCCTAATACGGCCACTGACAAGGGTGCTTAAATGGCCAACCGGGGGTTTTACTGGTACCAGTATTTTCTCTAATTCCGTCTCTTACAATTGGCGGTTTTTTGTTGGGAATTTGTGTCTTTTGGGCTGACTCCGTTGTGGTGAGGGCGCTATGCAGAATACCCGGTATTCTATTTTTCTGTTTGGTGAGGATGTCAATCCGCATGTGCTTTAATGTAACTTAATTCGATAGAAGCTCGGGCTTTAATATGCAATGTGTGACAGAATTGACAAAACAAGAAACCGTGCAAGAAAACAAGAAATATAGTATACAGAACAAGGAACTAGAATGCGCAGAGTATCTTTCATTAAGGGAAAGAACTGAGTTAAATAAGCTCCAGGAAATCAAGAAGATCAAGAACATGAAAGCAATCCTAACGGAGCTGGCAGTGTACAATAACTACTACGTTGAGGTTTACAACTAACATTCCCTTTTAAACTCAACTTTGGAGGTTTACAACTAATACTCCCTCTTAAACTCAACTTTTACAGATATCAGTATTGATAAAGTCTAAGTGCTGCATTTGGAAATCAAAAAATGGATTTACCCAATGGATTTTAACAAAAAATAAATAAAAAATGCAAATACCTGTTGGTGTATGTCTCAGCTAGGCTTACAATACATAACAATAAAACTAGTCTTCAGCTTTTGAGATGGGTTTCTTCTTTCTCTTCTTCCAAACTCTACACTGTTCTAATCTGGTCATTTTTTCAGTTTGGTGTTGGTACTGAAAGCTCTGTGCTTTGTCTTTTTTTCTTTTTCGTTGTAACTTCATACTCAAAATTTGATCAAGCTGCTTATGCATGTTTCTTTCATCTTCTTCTGCAACAAATTTGTTTTTTACAGTAGACTGATGCCACCACTACAAACTATCATCAATGCCCTTCATAGCTTGGGCTACATAGTCAATGGACTGCTTCCACATTAACTCGGAATAAAATCTAATTTCTTCAAAACTCCATTGCATGAAGATGGTTTCAAAGTGGTGTTCATTGAAATCCTCATCCATGTCTTCATCTTCAAAAATTATAACAGGAACCATATTGGTTCTCTTCTTTATGTTCTTTCTAAGAGCAGTTACCATCATCATCTTCATAGATTGATTGTTCAAACCATATCAAATCTGCATCAACATTATCTTATGCTTCAACTGCATCATTGGCAGCCATAAGTGTAGTGGCTTGAATGCTTTTGTCATCAAACCTTCTTTCAAGAACTGCTTCTGCAGTCACCAAATCATCCACTTGGTATTGAATCCCAAGTCGGCTTCCTCCAAACATTAATTCATCAATTTTATTCTTCTAGTCCATTATTTGAAAGCACTCATCATAAGACAAATTATCATCATCAAATTCAATTTCAAGATTTCTTACCTCTGTTTTAAAGAGGCCAATTTTTGTACAATGCTCATAAAAAATTATTGATGTTGATCCTTTGTTTTCATCAACAAACATTACTGGAATCATTTCATCAATGTTGGTTGTAGTATTGATAGCTTCATCAGCAATTTCTGCAATTTTCTCATGCTCTGCTTCACACACAGATGCACCTTTTTTCTCTTCCTCTCGTAACTCTGCTTCACACACATATGCTCCTTCATTTTTTTCTTCTGGTAGGTCTACTTTAGACACAGATGCTTCTTCTAGAGTGGCAACATTCGATAAATTGTTGCTCACTCTCTCATTGTACTCTGTTTCCAGAATACTCCAAACTTCTTTCAAAAATGTTGTTGTTGCAACCTTGTCCAACATACTGTCATCCAAGGCTTGTTGGATGAGTTGCAATGCTAATGCATCCCTTTCCTGATCATGTAGATTATGATAACATTCTACAAGAAAAAATAACATTCATTCTAATAGACCAACATTCAAAATTCTTACCATTATACTATGGCAGTAATGGTAGATTCATGCTCATGTTGCTCCAAATATAATCATTTTTTGTCTGATCTACTTCATGTGTGAGCTCCTCAGGTACAACTGGAACCTCTTCATTTATCTTTGTAAAACATGTTGTCATTTCTTTGTTGTTCTCTTTCCATATCTGTCTGAGATCTCTTATGTACTTCCTGAGTCATCTTTGTTGATCCATGATAGTGTTTCCTGGTTGTTCATTCACCAATTTGATCACACTTATGGATCGAATATTCTATCTGGTCACACTGATACCGCTTGATGCAAATAGACAACAAAATTTGGGCTCTAGCCTATTTTAAAAATTAGATCTACAAGGAATTTTTGGTTACCTGGTATGGATCTTGCTAGATCTGATTATCCAAGCAGAAGATATTTCAGATTCAGAACTCTAAGCTGAGTTCTTTATTGACTAAATCCCTTTAATGGCGAAATCGAGCTATCTCAGTTTACTTGAGAGACAAAAAAAAAAAAAAATTCAGCTTCTCATGTGACCGGGGGATGAGAACTAGGTGCTCCGAGATTTCAGACTTTGGGCATTTCGACGCATGAAGGCCTCAGTTCCTCTAAATAGTTGAATGACCGAATACCCGAATTGTTGCAAATATCAACGGTCCTTGTTGATATGAGATCAACAACTCACAATTACTTTGGGAATTCGAGCTTTGGGCCTTTTTAATACATAATACTAACAATCCTCCAGAGTGTTGAAATAGCGAACTCGAGGAGAGAGAGATCTACCTCCACGTGTCCTCTTGATTGGATGACTGAGATTTACTTCAGAATCTCGGGCTTCGGGGGTTTCGAGATGCAGAACACCATAAACCTTCAAAGAGTTAACGTTTCAGAGTGTCAGATCTGCCGACACATGTCCTCAAGCTTCAATGCTTCAGATTGACTTCGAGCTATAGCCAGTTCTCGCTCCAATACTTCACTTCGCAAAACCCTCCAGAGTGATAGTCCTTTGAAGTGAGAGATCTGGCGCCACTTGTCCTTGTTGATGGACGGTCCAGATGAACTCTGGACTTCAAGCCTTCAGAAGTTCTCACTTCATGGATATGAATTTCCTCTAAAGTGGCTTTCCTTCGAAGTGATATATCGGTTGACACCTGTCCCCCACTGATGAATGGCTCAGGTGAACTTAGGCCTTCAATATTTATTTCTCCACACTAGTCACCTTTACTCCTGAGCTCTCAACTTCTGAAGTGAGGAATCTCCTTCCACATGTCGTTTTGCAACGGACAGTTGCAATGAACTTTAGGACTTCGACACTTCGTCCACACTCCAAAGCCTCCGTAGTGCTTTCTCTCTGGAGTGAAGGATCTAGTGACACTTGTCCTCTGAGGATCAGACAGCCAGATCTGCTTTCGCTCCAGTGACTTCGGGAGTTTTTCTACCTCCACACTTGATTTCTAGCAGATTGCCTTTTCTCCGAAGTGTAGGATCCACTAACACGCATCTTCTCTGACGGATGGTTCAGATTGACTCTGACTCTCTGCTGCTTCAGAGATTTTGCGACCACCTTGTCTGGAAACTCATGAATTACTGTTGGTCCATAGTTCCAGACCTTTCGCCACATGTCCCTCTTGATGATGGACAATCCCAATTTACTTCGAGACTTTGGGAGTCTTGCAACCTTCTTGACCATAATTCTTTAGGATGATTTACCTCCAAACTGTAGGATCTGCTGACACGTGTCCTCTTCTTGGATCGATGGAGAAGATTTGTTTCAGGCTTTGGAACTTCGGAAGATTTTGACTCCTTTGTAACCTTTGCACGAAATACATCGAATATGCAAAGTCCTGAGGACTTCGACAGTTAAAAACTGTGCACTTTTTCTTGATGTGACGACTACTCTTATTCTCACCCAGATCTAACGGTTGAAAATTGTTCGCCTCTTCTTCACAATCCTCATCCTTTCTGATCTTGATTTAATGGCTCGGATCTGTTCCCACAACTGGTCTTATGGTTTTTGTAGCTTCTCCTGACAAAGGATTTCACAAATCTATAAAGACTTTGTCCTTTGAATCTCCTTCTGCGGGGCTGCCTCCATGCGCTGTGATGTTTCCAATGATCTTTTGAGAAGACGGTTGTATCCAATGCTCCTTTAGCAGACTGTGGACTGGTCTCCAGGATATGTGAAGAGGCTTACCTCCCGTTCTCTTATCTGCGAGACAACATATTCTCTGTGTTCTTCCTCTTGGGATCAGGTTGCTCTCTAGGCACTATGAAGAGGCTTACATCCTAAGCTCTGATACCATGGAAAAACAAGAAACTGTAAAAGAAAACAAGAAACAAAGTAGAGAGAAAAGGAATGAGAATGTGCAGAGTATCTTTCATTAAGGGAAAAGATCTTAGCTAAATAAGCTCCAACAAATCAAGAAGATCAAGAACTGACAAGAATCCTAATGGACTGGTACATCTGGCAGTTTACAGTCACTACTACGTTGAGGTTTACAACTAACAATAATATGAGAGAGACATAGAGGGGATAGAGTAGACACAATAACTTGTTTACTTGATACTTGTCTATTACATTAGATAACAAATGTATTTATACAATGTTGAACAAATCTCAACCAATGATTTTTTTCAGAGATCAGGGCTCTGATTCATTGTGTTCACTAACACAATCTAATTTATCTTATATCTTATCTTCTTGAGCCATGTTCTCAACTACTCCTTTGACTAGTGCATCTCTTATCTCTAACTTACCCACATAAGTCATGCTATTGGATTACCTACTCAGAGATAATTTCATGGGTTACATCATGAACATATATGAGTTATATTATTCTAACACTCCCCTTGATGAATACATGGAATTTTTCTTCTTCAATGTTCACTAGTCCAAATATCTTCTATGAGCTTCCTTCTGTCACTAGTCCATATATTTTCTCCCCCTATATCGAAGACTTTGGTTTCTTCAACCTTCATCAAGATTAGGCTACAGGTCCACCCGCGTACCTATCCGAGTGGATAATTACACAATTTGATTCCAACCTCTCTATGAATGAGAGGGATTACTACATGTGATATTACGCACAATGTACAACAACGTGGGGACAACATGTTTTCATACAACAAGGAAGTACAGTTTGGACCAATACTGTGAGGTGTCGAGCACCATCGATTATGAACCTCACTACATTTGACTAGGACCATTATATTCCTCCTGCTGTGAACATTGTGCTACTCCTTGAAATTGTGATCTTGCATATCACAAATTTGAATTTTCATATTTTTTACCAAATGGGAACCAACCATACCTTTGGGCCAAACATTGGTACATATATTGAACTATTAGCAACCCAATGGAGATACTTCCATCTACCGATACACCTAGGTACCCAACCATAATGCTCACCAGTTATCTAGGAAAATACTCTCGATACAAGGTTTATCTACATCAATCCAACATGGTGGCCAACGCACCATGTAACAATGATAATCTAATAAATGACTATGGGAGACATCCATCAAAGTGATGATTACCTAGACCCTTACAATATTTTCATTGACCTTTACATTGGATGACTTATTAACAACAAAATAAAAAACATTTGCATACCAATGGTTTTGGCTGACCACGAACCTTGCACACATTTGGTTTCGACTAACCATGAACCTTGCACATAGATGGTTTCGGATTGCACAAACTTTCTTGGGATTTCTTCACTATGAGCTTCATCCTCAAACTTTCTGCTTCTTCTTCTTTTGTACCTGCAAACAATTGATCATTGATGTCCATATAAAAAGAAATCCATCTACCGAGATACATGGGTGCCATCCACTCTAATCTCTAGTTCTCCAGGAATCATTTTTACCTACATGGCTCATCAACACATTACACTCTCTCTTAATCATAACTTTCCCCCAACCAACTCACACTCTAATATTACTCCATCTCACATTCCCCTCTTAATCGAAGATTCAACTTCTTCTACTTGCCATCAAGCTTAGATACAAGTACACCTACCACCCTCGTACCTAACTAGTGGTCATTTCCACAAATTAATGCCACATCCACTCTTTATGCATAATAGGGATACTAGTGCAGACCCCCTTTCTCTCCAAGGGTTGTGTGACCTCCCGATCTAGGATCTTTCGACTTCTCGAGCTGGACTAGCTCTGTGATTCCCTACTGGAACCTTTACAATACAAATTAACAGGTCCTTTAGCAAAACCTCACCCACGCGAACTAACACCAGGCCTAAATTTTCCCCCATGTGACCACCCACTATGACCACACGCCTATCTTAAAAGTCATTTCATGATTTCGCGTGTCAGGTTTATGAGTCCACTCGACTCTCCATCTTTCGAAATCCTGAACTCCCAAAATCTATTACCTCAGATCAATGGTATGAGACTTCCCGTGACTCAACAGTCTAGATCAATTCTTCACAAATCGAGACCTCATGTTTTGGCTATTGAAAGGTTGTCCGTCTCCCTTCCTCTGATACCCGAAATTGTGAATTATTTTAACTCCACTTACATCGAATCAACGATTCACAACCTTCCATGGTTTCAACGACTATGATTAAATCGCGATTTTTCTTTTCGCTTTTTTTCACAGCGCCTACCTCCAACTTCTCGATTTACGAATAAGCAAAACGTTGATCTGTCTCCACGTGTTCTGCCTCAACTAATGGCCACAATTGTTTTGTCATTTTGGATTTTGTGAACTTCACTCTGAAGGATTTATCCCGCTCAATCCTCCATACTGGTTCTTCCTTCGAACTTTCAATTTTTGTACTCCACCTTTGAACGCTTCAACTCTTCAAAACTTAGAAATTTTCTAAGTGTTTCCTTTTCACTCTTAGAACCACTACTACTACTGAGCTTCTGAAAAATGAACTTTGAACCTCCCCCTGGCGCACACTTTCACTATGCATATTTTCAAAAGACTTTATTATGCCCTCATGTCATACTCTACACTCAACTTCTTGAGCCTTCAAACTTACAACGAGTTTGCCTCTACGCACACTCCTTGTGCTCAATATGCACACTCTGCATACAAAAGTCCCCCGCTATCTCTTCTGAACTTCGAGTTGAAAAATACTTCTTCACACTCACTCCTTGCATAAATTACAGAAGAGAAATAATTTAAACTTATTCAATTATTCATTCATTCACTATGAACATCATACACTCGCAAAATACATATCAACAGTCAAACAGTATCAATATTGTACAATTGAATCAATTTTCTTTGTTTTATTCATTTCAAAAGAAAAAAACATGATTACAGTAGTTATCACTTACAACCATTATAACGAAAACTTGTCTAAGGACCCAGAGCCTCTTCGCTCTTCTTCCTTGTATCTAAAAATCTATCACCTCCTACTCTAGCGGTTACCTAATCAATTAAATGCAACCTAACGACTAATCAGGGTAAGTATCCTACACCTATAATATTTTACAGTCATGTGAGGATTTACAATCGTTCCATCATTTCAAATGGTGGCCCAACTTTACATACTCTAATTTAATTAACACAAAACTCAAAACTCTACACCACTACCAAGCTAGTTAAGATTCAGCTTTAGTTCTTTCAATGTGCTAAGGTGTCGACTTCGCTTCCAAGTCTGCCTTTCTGGATTTGATAGCGATGATCCTGCATCATACTCCTCTGGAAAAAATATTCATGGACTCATGTCCATGAGCTCTCACATTGTCTTGCCATGCTTCAAAATATCAAGTTCAGTTACCCAACTTCAATCTTCCATATGGTGATCCTTCCAGTTTACCAAATATTCAAGGTGCATCTTTCTTCTGGTTTTTCTTCCAACTCTCTGTTCTAATATTTTCTCCATATGAGGTTTTTCTATTGTAGGAATTTGTTTTTCCCATTCAATCTCTTCCTGATCATCCAATTCTCATGTGCCATCTATGTTATAAGGATACAGGTCTGCAACGTTCAAGATTGGTGATATCCCAACATTGTCTGGCAACTCAATCTCATAAGCATTTGCTGCAAATTTTCTAAGGATCTTGCATAGTCCTATCTTCTTCATCTTCAACATATTATATGTTTCTTGCAAACCTTTCCTTTCTCAAATGAGCTAAAACTTTATCTCCCACTTCAAATTGAACTTGCCTTCTTTTCTGATCAACTCTGTCCTTATACTTCTAATTACTATCTCGTATCTGTTTCTATAATGATCATGAATTCTTTGCATTTATTTAAAAAAATCTTCTTCTCCTGCGCTTCTGAATTCATATTGTTTCAACTTTCTCAATTCTGGAATTCATCTTGGTTGTCTTCCATATACTATCTCAAATGGACTTTTTCTCGTGCTTCTATTAACTGAATTGTTAAATGCAAATTCTTCCTATGCAAGAATCTTATCCCACTGGCAACCTTGTTCAATGACTAAACTCCGTAACAAATTTCCCAAACTCTTTTTCACCACTTCAGTCTGTCCGTCTGTCTGAGGGTGATATGCTAAACTAAAAGATAAATTAGTTCCTAGCCTCTTCCATAGAGTCTTGCAAAAGTGGCCTACAAACTTAGTGTCCCTAATATCTGAGACTATACTTCTGGGCAATCCATGTAATCTCACAACTTCTCTTAAGAACACATTGGCTATGTGCATAGCGTCATTTGTCTTCTATAATGGTATGAAATGTGCCATCTTAGAGAATCTATCGACCACAACGAATATGGAATCACTTCCCTTCTGGGTTCTAGGTAATCCCAATACAAAATCAATACTAATTGCATCCTAAGGCCTTTTTGGAATAGGAAATGCCTGTTACAAACCAATGTTTTATCTCTTCCCTTTTTCATGTTGACAAATCTTACATTGATCTACAAATTTCTTCACATTTTTCCTCATATCTGACCAATAATACAAACTACTCGGTTCTGCAAATGTTTTGTCATGACCAAAATGTTCGGCTAGACCTCCACTGTGTTTTTCTTTCAACAAAATATCTCTCATTGAGCATATTGGTATGCACAATTGGCTTCCTTTAAACAACAATTCATCCTAGATCAAATATTCTTTCCATGGGTTGGTATCCCTCAACAAATAATTTTCATATGCTTCATAAGCCTACTTAAAATCTAGATCTTCCTGATACATTTCCTTAAGGTGCTCAAATCCTAAGGTCTTTACTTGGAATTCTTGTACAAGTAAACTTCTCCTCCTCAATGCATCTGCAACTTTATTATCACTTCTAGAAATATGTTTAATGAAAAAAATAAAATTCTGCATGAATTCTACCCACTTAGCATGCCTCTTATTCAACTTCCCTTGCCTAGTAATAAATTGCAAAGCTTGATTATCACTATACAAGACAAACTCTTTTGGAATTAAATAATGTCTCCATTTCTTCAAAGCTTGAATCACTGCATAAAATACCTTGTCATATGTAGAATATTTCTCCTTAGCATCATTCAACTTCTCACTGAAATAAGAAACCGACCTATTATCTTGACTCAAAATTGCTCCAATGGTTATTCCACTTGCATCACACCTCACCTGAAATGTCTTTCCAAAATATGGTAAAACCAAAATTGGTTGTTATGTTATCTTATTTTTCAACACTTTGAAGATTCTCTCAGCCTCCTCTGTCCAATTAAAAGATTTGTGTTTCTTCCTCGCAATTTCCATCATGGGTGCACATATACCACTAAAATTTCTGATAAACTTTCTTTAAAAAATTGCTAACCCATGGAAACTTCTCACTCGAAATATGCTCCTTGGTGATGACCATTCTTTGATTGCTCTCACCTTCTCTGGATCCATCTTCAATTCATTTGAAAATATCACAAAACACAAATATATGATTTATCTCTTCATAAAAGAACGTTTCTTCAATTTTATTAACAAATTTTCTTGCTTCAATCTCCTCATCACTAATGTCAAGTGTTTTAAATGTTCTTCCCCTGTTTTTCTAAAAACCAATATATCATCCATATATACATTGATAAATTTACCTATGAAGTCCTTTAGTACTTCATTCATCAACCTCATAAATGTGATTGGAGCATTTGTCAATCCAAATGGCATGACTATCCATTCAAACAAACCTTCATTTGTCTTGAATGTTGTATTCCATTCATCTCCCTCTCTCATTATTATCTAATGATATCCACTCTTCAAGTCTACTTTTTAAAAATAGCTTGCTCCACTCAAACAGTCCATCAAATCATCCATCCTGGGTAAAGGAAATCTATACCTGATGGTGATCTTGTTGATAGCTCTGGAATCTGTACACATTCTCCATCCTCCATCCTTCTTTGGACTCAATACAGTTGGTAATGCACATGGGCTTATGTAATGATCCCAAGCCATTATGCAAGGATCATCACTATTTTGGTGTCTTTTTAAAACTTTTGAGTGAGGTATTTCATCAAACACTTTGCTCATCTACCTTTTAGATGTGTTTATATGTGTGTATGCAACAAATAACAGAAAGAGATAACCATGGAACATACCTCAACCATATGCAATAAGATAGACAAGCCAAAACATCGCAATTCTTCTTTATTCATAAAATAGAGAAACCTGCTACAATGAAGATGTCGATCTGGAATGCTCAACAGATGGCCAAGAAGATAGACAATAGATAAGAGCTGCTACAAAATGCTCCCGCTAATACAAAATATGCCTCCAAAGGTTGATTGAGGAATGAAGATCAATACAAGCAGATCTGAATGCCAAACTCTCCAGCTGAAGAATGCCACGCTCCAATAGAAGGCTAAAACCCTCAATAACTCGGCCCTGCTACCAAAAGTGTCCAATCAACCTAATAAATATGCCAATTGATAGATCGGATGATGGTAAGAACAATCTAGGTGATCGAATCTCCAAGATCCCTCTCAATCTCTGTAGATCTGAAATCCCCCACTGAATGGTGCGCCCCACTTGATGACTGAAACCCTAGATAATTCGGCCCTCCTGCCAAAAGTGTCCAATCACCCTAATAAATATGCCAACTGATAGATCGGGTGATGGTAAGAACAACCCAAGTGACTGAATCTCCAATATCCCTCTCAATCTCTGTAGATCTGAAATCCCCCACTGAATGGTACGACCCACTAGATGACTGAAACCCTAGATAATTTGGCCTTGCTGAAGGAGGCCTCCAAATGCTCTGAAACTCTCCAAAAATATAGATTGGGACACTACAAGTCACTAGGTAAAGTCTCAGGGTCATATCTGAAGTGTAACCCCTCCAAACGGACTAGATCTAGATCTCAAAAACGCCCTCCTTCTCTTGAATCCCCCCCACTACTCAAGAAATAATTTGAGCCACAAAATTGTCTCAGAAAGAACTAGATCTGATGTCCAAGGCCTTGAAATGAAAACCCAAGTGATAGAATCCTCAACGGCCCTGCCAATCTCCTACAATGAATCTCTCTTCAAAGATGGTGTGCCCCTCTTGCTGGAATCCCTCAACTCGTGCGCCCTCTCTCTATCTGCACATGAAACCGATGTAGAATCCTCCTGCAACTGAGTAGATCTAGAACTAGAATGGTGTGGGAGAGTATTGCATCTCCGAGACCAATCTTGGGACAAGATAGGTGGAATATTTCACCACCGAATCGTCCTCTAGGGTTTGTTATGTCAAAACCCTCAAAACCCCCAATATTGGGCTCACTAGCTAGAAGCTAGAAATCAAAATAAGATTATACATGAATGAATGAGAAGAGGCCCTTGCCTTTCCTTTATACTTTTTGGCTCACCTTTTCCCTCCAAAGTGAATTTCATTTTATTAATATTTAATTAATTAATTAAATCACTTTAATTAATTAATTAACCTTTTTACCTTTGAAACGCTCCTTATCTCTCCTTGTGGCTTCCCTGGCCACTGAAAGTCACTTCTAGTCATCCCATCCTGTAGTGTTACTCCTCCCGATTCCAATGAGCTATTACACTGAGAGGTTCCTCCAAGTAATGTGCCCAAAATGACCTCTTCAGTGAATTCCATTGACTTATAGCTCAAAATAGTCAAAATCATGGAAATCGTCGGAATGCAATGAAACCA
>ML800224.1:68134-78582 GCA_009831015.1 Picea engelmannii | reverse complement strand
TATCCATTCAAACAAACCTTCATTTGTCTTGAATGTTGTATTCCATTCATCTCCCTCTCTCATTCTTATCTAATGATATCCGCTCTTCAAGTCTACTTTTTAAAAATAGCTTGCTCCACTCAAATAGTCCATCAAATCATCCATTCTAGGTAAAGAAAATCTATACCTGATGGTGATCTTGGTGATAGCTCTTGAATCTGTACACATTCTCCATCCTCCATCCTTCTTTGGACTCAATACAGTTGGTAATGCACATGGGCTTAGACTCTCCCTAACTAAACCTTTATCCAACAACTCTTAAACTTGATTCTTAACCTCTTCATTCTCTCGAGGTGTCAACCTATACACTGCTTTGTCTGGTAAAATGGCTACTGGAATCAAGTCAATATGGTGGCTAATACTCCTAATGGGTGGTAATGAGTGAGGAAACTCATCCACTACTATGTCAACAAAATTCTCTAACAATTCTTGGATTTCTTCAAGTAAATCATTCATAGAAGTATTGGTAAGGATAACTCTTGGCTTCCTTACTACAATAAATTGCATTTCTTGATCTTTTTTAATCTCCTTCCAGATTTCCTTCCCACTCATGAGAAGTATTATTGTGTTGGCTTCTTCCTTTTCTTTCTTCTCTTCTATTGGCAGTAACATGTGTGTTCTACCATTTTTCTCTAGAGTGGAAGTATTTTTTCTCCCGTCATAAATGACATTCCTATCAAACTGCCATGGTCTTCCCAATAAAATATGACAAACATCCATGGGAATTACATCACATGGAATCTCATCTTTATAGCCGCCTATTTTAAATTCAACTTTGCATTGTTGACTTACCATTACTTGATGTCATTTCTTCAACCACGAAACTTTATATGGGCTTCGGTGTGCACTGGTCTCTAGCTCCAGCTTCTCCACCATTTATGTAGATACTAAATTATCAGTGCTCCCACTGTCTATAATTATTTTGAATCTTTATCCTTTGTTTTACAAGCAGTCCTGAACAACCTCGTTCACTGAACTGAGCCATCTATTTCCTTCTCTGGATTTAGAAGATATTTCCTCCTCATAAGGTTTTGTCCTCCTTCTGTTGCTTTTTCTTCCACATTCTTCTGAGCTTCATAAATGTGTGATTCTCCTCCTCCTTTTTTCTTCCTCTCGAGGCATTCCCAAGACATGTGTCTTGTCTTTCCACAGGCATAACATTTAACTTCACCTCCTCTATCTCTTCCTCTTCCTCGAGGAAAATAATTTCTCCCACCAAACGGTCTTCTTTGGGAACTTCCTCCTCTTTCAAAGTGACCATATGATTTCTCAATCTCATCCTTGTTTTTCTGTGCCTTATCATAGACAATTCCCTTACCTCTATTTGAGCCTCTGCTTCTGTTTCGCTAACTCTAGTATCGGGCCAACTTTTCTTCTGTCTTTAGTGCAATATGATAAACATCTTCCACTTTCCTCATAGTCATCATTCTGAACTCATATTGAATTTCATACCTTAAGCCACTTATATACTTGGCAAATTTTTCATCATCCTTCTCTCTTTGTCCAATCCTAATATTCAGCGTATAGAATTCTTCTGTATACTCTTTCACTACCATACCTCTCTGTCTCAGGTTATGCAACTTTCTGAACAGATTTATCTGGTAATCCTTAGGTATGAGTGTATCCTTCAGTTTGGCTACCATCCTATCCCAATTCTTTATCTTTTGTTTGTCTTTGCTCCTTCTCTCTGCCTCCAGTTCATCCCACCATAGTGCTGCATATGCTTCTAATTTGGTGACATCATGTCTCACCTTCCTTCCGTTATCGACATATTCATAGTTGAAATACTTATCCATGGACCTTATCCAGTCCAATATCTCTTCAACATCAAAATTACCTTCATACATTGGGACGTCCATATTTTCTCTAGCTTCCAATTTCACAACATCTTTCAATAATCTTTCTTCAGCCACATCTTCCTCTGTAGCTTCTTCAACTTCTATTTCTTCACTTTCTGCATCACTGACATCTTCAGTGGAAGGTGTTCTTCTTTGCATTGCTTCCATCGTTGTCAACCTTACGTGAAGCTCTCTCATTTCTCTTCCCACAACACGGTTTTCCATAGGTGGATCTACACGAATCCTTGGAGGCATTATTTCAATTATTTCTAATACACAGAATGTAACTTCGAACTTTTTAAGGATCTGATACCACTTGGTGCAGACCCTCCTTATCTCCAAGGGTTGTGCGACCTCCCGGACTAGGATCTTTCGACTTCTTGAGTTGGACTAGCTCTATGATTCCCTGTTGGAACCTTTACAATACAAATTCACATGTCCTTTAGCGAAACCTCACCTATGCGAACTAACATCGGGTGTAAAGTTTCCTCCATGTGACCACCCACTACGACCACACGCCTATCCGAATAGGCGTGTCACGATTTCGCATGTCAAGTATATGAGTCAACTTGACTCTCCGTCTTTCGAACTCCCAAACTCATGAAATCTATCACCTCAGATCAACAGTTTGAGACTTCCCGTGAGTAAAGGGTCCAAATCAATTCTTCACAAATCAGGACTTCACGTTTCGGCTATTGAAAGAATGCTCGTATCCCTTCCTATGATACCTGAAATTCAGAATTCTTTGAACTCCATTTACGTCAAATCAACGGTTCACAACCTTCCACTGTTTCAATGACTATAATTAAATCGTGATTTCACATTTCACGAGTTTTCACAGCACCTACCTTCAACTCCCCGATTTATGAATCAACGAAATGTTGATTTGTCGCCACTTGTTCTGCCTCAACGAAAAACCACGATCGTTTTACGATTTTGGATTTCACGAACTTCACTCTGAATGATTTCTCCCGCTCAATCCTCCATACTAGTTCTTCCTTCGAACTTTTAATTTCTGTGCTCCACCTTTGAACACTTCAACTCTTCAAAACTTATAAATTTTCTAAGTGTTTACTTTCGAATCTTATAACCACTACTCCCCTTGAGCTTCTAGAAAATGAAACTTAAACCTCGCCCTAGTGCACACTTGCACTCTGTATCTTTTCAAAAGATTTTTTGATGCCCTCCCGGCATACTCTACGCTCAATTTCATGAGCCTTCAAACTTACAATGAGTTTGCCTCTACGCACACTCCTTGCGCTCAATATGCACACTCTACATACAAAAGATCCTCGCTATCTCTTCTGAACTTCGAGTTGTAAAAGAGTTCTTTACACACACTCCTTGCACTCTGTACGCACTCCTTGCGCTCTGTACGCACTCCTTGCATAATTTACAAAAGAGAAATAGTTTAAACTTATTCAATTATTCATTCATTCACTATGAACATCATACACTCGCAAAATACATATCAACAGTCAAACAATATCAACACTATACAATTGAATCAATTTTCTCTGTTCTATTCATTTTCAAAGAAAAAAACATAATTACAGTAGTTATCTCTTACAACCATTACAATGAAAACTTGTCTAAGGACCCAGAGCCTCTTCGCTCTTCTTCCTCGTATCTAAGAATCTATCACCTCCTACTCTAGCGGTTACCTACTCAATTAAATGCAACCTAATGACTAATTAGGGTAAGTATCCTACACTTGTAATATTTTATAGTAGTGTAAGGATTTATAATCATTCCATCATTTCAAACAGTGGCCTGACTTTACATACTCTAATTTAATTAACACAAAATTCAAAACTCTACACTGCTACCAAGTTGGTTAAGATTCGGCTTTTGTTCTTTCAATGTGCTAAGGTGTCGACTTCGCCTCCACGTCTGCCTTTCTGGATTTGATAGCGATGCTCCTACATCAGATACACGCTACATGATCACACTAATCCATGTAGCCCTGACTCAACAAGGCTTACTAAATATCTCGGAAATACCTTTTTCCTATGACAAAGCTTTACAACTTTGGACAAAAAACTATAGGGTGTTGGGTACAACCAATCATGAACCCATTACAACATTTTTGAATCACTTCAACATCATCTCAAATACAACAAGCATTTTAACTACTTTACTAAATTCCCATTTACAAAATTCCATGACATATGCTCATTTACAAAATTCCATGACAGGACTACCATCTTCCTCCTTTGGAATCAAACACATACTTGGCGTCTTCATCTATACTCGATATCTTGAACGCCTAATCCACCCATCCATGCATTTTCTCTCAGCTCCCATACTYGAAGCACCATTGGGATGCTTTGCCTCTCTTGACTCGACCGGGGTGGTGCTGTTGAAAACGGTGACAACAAACTCACCCGTGAATAGAAATTTAGATCCTATAAACCGGGTTGGTTGTAACCAATCCGTCTAAATTAGAATATGGATTTTTTCTATATAATTGTATGCMYGTAGAGGCTCAGAGTGTGACTGAGAAGTGWGAGGATTGAGATCCGTCTGTAATCTCCATTGGCTGAATAATAAGATGACCGATACCTATGCTTGGTGGACGTAGCCCAACTTTTGGGTGAACCACGTAAATTGCTGTGTCTTTATTGCTTGCATTTGTATTGTTTGTCTTATTGGTAATTGTGTTTTCCGCATTGGCAATTACAACAGGTGCTGCTCACTCAGGGGCATTTAGAAACCTTTACATCTTTGTGTTCATCTTCAACATCTTTGTCTCGGATCTCCATACATTACCTATATGTCAAAAGCCTCCGAAGCCTACGTGGCATTCAGACCTCCAATCACTCGCTTTAATCTTATCTCCTTCGTTCTTTATCCAAGAATAAATATTCCCTTTATCCATAGTCGCCAGCGATAACGTTTGAACATTTTTCATGTTGGCAATGGGTCGCTTCTCCACATAAGCATCAACCGGATAATATGCTAGATGGCCAAATAATGCCTGCTACAAGAGCGAAGTGATCACTCCACCACCATTGTTGCCATCAAACCCTTCAAAGATTTCAAATCCCTGATCATTGAGCACGTAAACTATCAAGAGAACCTTGTGGGATTCGATCCCTTGACCGTCGGGGACATTTAATCCATCCATGCCCAATGGGATACATCCATCCATCCCGCTCTCTCTTTGTGCTCCTCGTCCTCGCCATTGGGCGCAAATGCGGCTACCTAGGTGCAACTTCTCATGCGACTTGGGAAAAAGTCAGCTGAGAGAAAACAGTGGGGGCATATTCCTTTTGGGGAGCCTGATCCTTTTTCATATGCATATGTCGTATGCTCCATCCTTGCTTTCTCTTAAACTGATCCCGATCATTGTGAAGAACTCATTGAGCGTATGCTACACCGCTCATCAACGACCCTTAGAACACCAAAAAAATGTCACACGGATGCCAAGAGCATTTTCTCAAATAACTGGACCCCCAAGGGCAGGATCTGCATCAAAATCGATCCTTCACTTCCACTCATTGGCAATAACCCTCAGTCGCTCCTTAGTACTCAGAGACACAAGGGGCTGCTCAACCCCCATTATAGGGTCCTCCAGGAGGGAAAGAAGCAACTCCAGCAACCGAGAACAATCTCGTCTCTGTCTGCGAGCCCCAAGTCCTTTTTCTCTGTTTTCCCTCAAAGTAACTAACAACGAACCCCAATAATTTCAACAATGGGACAAGGTTCGATTCCCCCGAGGCCTGGATAACCATCGCCTACACTGGTGCCGACTCGACGGCCTTCAACCACTTTCTCTCTCTCTACAACTCTATTCTATCTCCTTCACAAAGATGGAGTCTACAACAACATCAATGAAAACCTCTCTACGTAGGCATGTAGAATACACCAGGCTTGCAATCATATGGTGGACAAATAAACACTGCCACGGACAATCAACAGCCATACAAACTATTCACACTCCAAGCACACGTAGGACATCATCTTTAGACTCTCATTTTTTGGGGCTCTCACATGAGGGAGTCACACCCAATCGTGATCTGATACCATGACAAAATATGAGAGAGACATATAGGAAATAGAGTAGACACAATAACTTGTTTACTTGCTACTTGTCTATTACATTAGCTAACATATGCATTTATACAATGTTGAGTAAAGCTTAACCATTGAGGAAATAGAGTAGAAACAATAACTTGTTTACTTCTACTTGTCTATTACATTAGCTAACAAATGTATTTATACAATGTTGAGCAAAGCTTAACCATTGTTTTTTCTCATAGATCAAGGACTCTTATTCAAACTATCCACTAAAACAATCTAACTTATCTTATCTCTTATCTTCTTGAGCCATGTGCTCAACTACTCCTTTGACTATTGCATCTATTATCTCTAACTTACCCACCTAAGTCATTTTATTGGATTAAGTGCTCAATGGATAATGTCATGGATTACATCATGAACATGTATGAGTTATATTATTCTAATAGTGTGTCTAGGCAATGGGGTTTTCCTTCGACCATTGGGCAGTGGTGGTTGTTGGAGCTTGGTTGTGCAGAGGGTTCTCAGACCTTGTGCCTTGGTTCATCATAGGGTTCTAGTTATGCAAAGTTCTTAGGAAAACTACATCTTCATTTTTCATTGGCTACATGTATGATATTCAGGTACGAGTTTGTTGGATACATTGTGTGTTGAAATAAAAATTGTCATGGTTTTGGATCAAAGGTGGAGCCCTTTTCTTCCATTTGGTTGTGATTCCACATTAGCTATAGTGATACCTTGTTGGAAACATGCTCACGGTTTGATCCATAGTCTTTTTCAGGTAGGGTATTTTCCTTGGACCATTGGGTAGAGGAGGTGCATGCTGGAGCCTGGGTGTGCAGAGAGATCTGCAGACCTTGTACCTTGATTTATCGTTGAGTGAGTATTGGTTTTCCAGAGTGCTATAATGCTTTCCCATTGTCTGCAGGTGTCATAATTGAATATGATTTATTGCATACTTTTTGTGCCTAAATGAAAGTTATTAGGGTTTTGGATTTAAGGTTGAAATGGTGTTTTCTAGAATAGCAAGTAGTTTAACATGATAATTTTGATTTGATTATGCCCTAAATAAGTTGGTTTTGCATGATACCATGAACAATTTTGAAGTAAGGGCATTGGTCTAGGATTCCTTGGCACCATGTTTTCATCTGTGTAGTTTTTCATAATCCTTGAAACAAAAATAGATATGTAGAGAATATAACTACAAAAAATCATATATAAAGAGATGAGTAAGACAAAATAGGTGAAATATATCATATTATGATAATTAAAAGAAAAAAATTAATGTCCAGTTGTCTCCCAAGGTAGAGTTATCTTTCACTTAGTAAACCACCAAATACAAGAATACACTACAAAACATTTCATAGCCTCCTATCTCTTTAAACGATTTTTCGGTTGAAAAAACTTAACTACTTGTGGTCTCATCATTAATGGGTACCAACTACCTAGTGGGTTTATAAAGTGCATGATTTTACCTTAAATGAATATCCTTTACTATGTGATTAGCCTTATTCAAAGATGGAAACATACATCAATTGATTAACATTGGGTAGCCTAAACTATGGAGGTTGGGGTAGGACCTTAACATGCCCTGCCCCTTCAAACGGAACATTGTCCTCAAGGCTCAAGATAAGGAAATTGCTAAACAAACATTGTTGGTTCTCATGTGGAATCTTTGGGTTTCATACCTTTCCACTGGATTAGTACTTCTCGAACTGTGCATTTGGTGGAATTGACACTCTTTTGTAACCAAGACTGCTTCTGGTGGAGCCAAATGGAACTTTCATCATCAAGTTATGTTAAGTTGGTTTTCACGTTGCACTTCAATTCGATGACCTTCTTCAAACAAGAAACATGAAATACTGGATGAATCTTGAAGTGGGTTAAAATCCAACTTGTAGGCCACTTGTCCAATGCGCCAAATGATCTTATAGGGTCCATAAAACTTTGGTGTTAATTTCTAGGGTGTTTTATCTTTAAGTGATGTTTGATTATAGTGCTATAGATGAAATACAAATGATCATGTTTTGCAAAAGAACATCCAAAACAATGTTGGTTTGCCTATTGTTTTATTTTATTTTGATTTGTAACCAAATTCTTCTTAAGTGTCCAGAGAATGGGTTCTCTGGTGTGAAGTGCATTATTTATGAACTGAACCTATAGGGTGCTTGGTAAATAGGAAGTCATTGACAAGGGGTTTTGGCCATAGAAAAATTCATATCATGTCATTTTGATAGCTCCATGATAAGTGGTATTATACCACCATTCTTCAAGGGGAATTCCTTGTGGCCATTCATGTGGATTTTCAAAAGTATAGCATCACAAATAGGTTGTCCCCCAGGAGGGGTAGGCCCGCCATAGGATGGTGGACTTCTAGGAGGGATAGGTCCGATAAGTTATCATATTATTCCATTCAATATTAGATTTCCCCTTCAATCTTCTTTACGAATTTGTTTTATTATTTTTATTTCATTAGATATTTACAAGTTTGTCTTATTACTTCATTCAATATTTGATCTTTCCTTTAAGATTCTCTACCATTTTGGACATTCAATATTTGACTTCCCTTTAAGATCATTAACATGTTTGTTTGATTATTATACTGGACAAAGTAGGTATATAACGTTCAATTTGTGTTGACCAAGTATTAGTTTGGGTTGAATTGTTTTAATATTTCAACTTTAAACAAAGTTTTAACAAAATAATTTATTTTGAATTATTTAAAACACAATTTACTGTAGTCTGATTGGATAAAAATATCGATGTCTTATGGAAACTATGATTGTGTTGGTGTTGGAAAATGAAACCTTCATTTATTAACATTTAATTATTTAATTGGACACGTACCGACCATTTCATCAAGGTGGATATTGGTGGCCACCCACCTATTCCACTTGGACCCCCACCATTGCTTGTTTCAGTTTTTCAGTTTCTGCACAGTTTACTATTTTTAGTAGCTTTTCGAGTCCTGAACTTCCGGAGCCGTTTTGAGGCCTTAAACGATGTTTTTTTGGGAAAACGGGGAGCAACATGGATTATAGATCGATGTTTCTCACCCAAAGGTTGTAGTCATCAGATAGATCTTTCTAACAAGGTATGGAACGCATCAAACGGAGATCGTATGCCAAAGTTACATCCCCGGGAAGTTGATGTACCAACTTACCCAAACGGGGTCCATAGTCTTGGCGTTTCATCTCCTAGGGTTAGGTCTTTGGATGTTTAGAGTTTTCCATTGTTTCTCAATAATAATAGGCCTTCAAGCCTCATTGTAACACAGTTCAGAGGCCAGTAGACACCACATCTCTTCTCAACGTTAAGCTACCAACGCCCTAGCTAGTTTATTTCCATTCTATCTGTAAGAATATTTCAGTCATTTGTTATTAATGAAATGAAGTCTTGTTTCCACTGCATCTATGTGTTTATGTGTATTTATGTATTTCATTGTGTTACTACATAAATATGGATCAGTGGTATCAAATCGGTCTGCTCATTCTCGATCTTTCTTTGCATGTCCCTAATGAGGTCGGGGTATAAGGAGTTGGGGCTCGATATGGTTGAACCTTTGCAAGATCAACGTCGCAAACCCCGACGACCGCCCATGGGGGAAGAAAAGAAAGATGAGGGAGCAGGAGATCCTATCAAAATGTTGCTCGAGGAGGGCCTCAAGAAACAAAGGAACACAATGAAATACAGAAATACACATAAATCTGCCTCTTGATTTTGTCATTCTCCAGAATAGAGCGTCGATGCAAGTTCCCAATTTTTGTTGGGTATGTGTTATATTCTTTGCATGTCTGTGTGTGTGGGTGCGTCAGATACAACAACTATGTCTGACGATCCCTTCACCTATAGCTCTGCCATGTGCACTGGGCGCTTTCCTAGGGGGGTCCCAGGGGGGGGCAGGTTTGCCCCCCCTGGTTACGTGCAATGTTAGGCACCGGGAGGCAGCCCGGGGCCGATGGGGTTCAGGGCAGCGGCCTGAAATTTTGTTTTTGGGTGGTTTTTGTTATTTTTAGCGGATTTGTAAATTAATCACGGATTAAGGGATTAGGGTTTTGGTATCTACGGAATACCTAAAAATGTT
Organism: Picea engelmannii; assembly: GCA_009831015.1. NCBI lineage: Eukaryota > Viridiplantae > Streptophyta > Pinopsida > Pinales > Pinaceae > Picea > Picea engelmannii. The sequence goes on along the minus strand of ML800224.1, from coordinate 68,598 downwards.
GTATATATTGTATGGTGAATGGTGAAATTCGATATAATGAAAATAAGAAAGGTTTTCCCGGTTGAGGTTTTCTGGTATAAAATCTCTATGTACTTTGTGTATGAGTCATTGATTAATTTCTGTATTGCTTAAGAATCTATATGCATTGCTTTACTTCGCAGGTTTAAAACTTACATGTGGTATCATAGCTCGTTTTTGGCTTCAGAGGGACACCTTTGTTGCTGAGGGTTTGGCTCGGTCTTGATAGATCAAGTTTATCTTGGGTCTGTGATAAACCTGGGTTTAGTGGGAGATTTTTCAGTGGATATTCGAGTAAAGAATGGCAAGCTCATCTAGAATCGAGATACAGAAGTTCAACGGTAAAAACTTTGAGCTATGGAAGCTCAATATGGAGGAACTTCTTGTAGACAAAGAACAATGGATCGTTGTGGATCCTGGTACACAGCCTACTAGTACACCATCTA
>ML800224.1:48545-59363 GCA_009831015.1 Picea engelmannii | reverse complement strand
TGTTCATTATTTATTGAAGCACTCCCTTGCATCCTTCATTCTGGTATGAGAGCTAGTAATATTTCTAGCTCCTCATTGTTACTGAATACAGTGATTTGGAATCTGATTTGAAATGGCTACAAATAGTAATTTGGATCAGCCACATATTCTTGTTTTGACTGAAAGAAATTATGATTCTTGTTTTATCAGAATGAGAACAATTCTACATTCTCAAGATCTTTGGGAGTTTGTTACTATTGGTTATCATGAGCCTATTGACCAAGCAACAGAAATGGCTCTGACAAATGTTGAGCCGATTTTGTTAAAGGAGAACATAAAGAAAGACAACAAAGCCCTTGGTCTTATTCAACAAGGCCTAAATCAAATCATATTTCCAAAGGTGTCATGTTAGGTATCTTCAAAGAAAGCTTGGGACACTCTTGAAACTAGCTATCAAGTTGTATCCAAGGTGAAGATTGTTAAGGTTCAGAATTTGAGAAGAGACTTTGAAAATTTGAAGATGAAGGACAATGAGTCAGTTGATAGTTTCATGACTAATGTAATGAATGTTGTGAATCAACTAAGGAAGTATGGTGAAGACCTCTCAAACAAGAGAGTAATAGATAAATTTTGTGGATCTTTTCCAAAGAAGTTTGAATCTGTAGTTGTACCCATAGAAAAATTTAAAGATATCAGTATTATGCATATTGATGAATTAAATGGTTCTTTGATTGCTTATGAATCCAGTATGTCTAGATATGATAATCCATTAGATAATGGCTTCAAATCCCAACTGCATGTTACTAGAGGAAGAGGCAGAGGAAGGTCTAGTAGCATAGGAAGAGGAGGTCAATTTGTTGGTCAAAGAGACAACAAAAATGATTCAGAATATGAGGAGAGAACTCAACAAAATCTTCCTAGTTTAAGGGGAAGGTGTAGTAGATCCTGGCAACAAGGAAATCAGAGCTATGATAGATATAACATACAATGTTATTATTGTAAGAAATTTGGACATTATTCTAACATGTGTTGGAAGAAGAAAACAGATGTTGGAAAACAGTCTTCTCACATGATAGAGGAGTCATAGGATGACAAAAAACCTGTGTTTCTGACTTGTAATGTCACCCAGGAAAGTTCAAATGATGTTTGATTTTTGGAAAACGGATGCAGTAATCACATGACTGGAAATAAAGACTTATTTTCTATTTTAGATACCAGTATTCAGTCTGAGGTAAAGTTGGGTAATGATTTTAAGGTAAGATTTAATGGTAAAGGTGTGATTCTTTTTTATACTAAGAATGATGAAAGAATAAAACTAGATGATTTTTATTATGTACCTGGTATGAAATGAAATTTGTTAAGTGTTGGAAAACTCATAGAGAAAAAGTACAGAGTGTTCTTCAAGAACAAGGTATGCACAATTTAGGATAAGTATCCAAGTAAGCAGTTGATTGCCATAGTAGAGATGCCAAATAATAGAATGTTTCCACTTATTATGACAAATGATCGGAGTGACTCTTTGAATGCTGATAAATATAAAGGTTTATATGAGTCATGGTTATGGAATTTGAAATATGGACATTTACATTTTGGAGGTCTAGATTTGTTGCAGAAAAAGAAAATGGTGAAGGGGTTTCCCAATATTAAGCAACCAACAAGATCATGTGAGAGTTGCATACTTGCAAAGCATCACAGGGATAAATTTATTTCTCGGGTATCATACATGGATAAAGATCCATTGGAACTTGTTCACATAGAATTATGTGGACCGATGCAAACATCTTCATTGACTCGTAATGTCTATTTTATGACTTTTATTAATGATTTTAGTCGAAAAACTTGGGTTTATTTGTTGAAGTAGAAGTCTGAATCTTTGGATATATTTAAGAAGTTTAAAGTTATGGTTGAAAAGGAGAGTGGCAAATATATTAAAGTATTCAGATTGGATAGAGGAGGTGAGTATATGCTAACTGATTTTTTGGAGTTTTTTCAACCTCATGGAATCAAGAGACAGTTTACTACTCGTTATACTCGAAAACAGAATGAAGTAGCTTAAAGGAATAATTGAACCATTAAGAATATGGATCAAGGTATGTTGAAGGAGAAGCATATTCCGAACGAATATCAAGGTGATTCAATTGTTTATTCAATATATATTCTGAACAGAAGTCCAACTGAGAGTGTAAAGAACCAAATTCCTGAGGAAGCTTGGAGTGGTAAGAATAAAAACGTATCCCATTTGAGAATTTTTGGGTGTGTATCTTATGCACATGTACCTGAAGAGGTGAGGAGAAACTTGGATGACAGATGTATGAAATGTGTCTTTGTTGGATACAATGAGGAGTCTAAGGCATATAGAATCTATAATCTCATCACCAAGAAGTATGTTATCAGCGGAGATATTGAATTCAAGGAAGATGAGTCTTGGGATGGTAGCATTGATACAATTGTTTCAGGGGGAGATGAAATATCACATGAAGATGATGATGGATATGAGCAGGTCATACAGGGTCAAAAGTTAATTACACGGTCACATACACCTGCAACAAGAACTCTTGTAATACAATCACCATGAGTCATCCCATCACAAATAATAATGCCCATAACTTATGAGCATGGTGAGCCATCAGGTCATGGTGGAAAACAAACATGATCAGAGGTAAGTGTTGAATCAAATCCTACTTTATATTCATTAATAAATAGAATTAGAGGTCAGAAGACTACAAGTTTAAGAGAATTGTATGAGCAACATGATGAAGTAGATCAAGTTTCAAATTTTGCATTAATTTCATATGATCCTATAAATTTTGATGATGTTGTTATGAAAGAAGTTTGGGTAGAAGCCATGAATGAATAAACTGATGCCATAGAAAGGAATAACACTTGGGAACTTGAAGATTTACCTGAAGATAAAACTTGTTTAGTTGTTGAATGGATTTACAAGACTAAGTTAAATGCTAAATGTGAAGTTGAGAAGCACAAGGAAAGGCTTGTAGCTAAGGGGTTCAGTCAACAACCGTCTATCAATTATAATGAAACTTTTACACCTATATCCAGGATTGATACAGTAAGAATGGTGTTAGCCATTGTTTCTCATACTAAATGGTGTATGTACCAGATGGATGTCAAATCTACATTTTTAAATGGTTTCTTGGAAGAAGAGGTTTATGTGAAAAAAACTCCAGGATACGAGATTGATGGACAAGAAGGTATGGTCTACAGGTTAAAGAAAGCATTGTATGGATTGAAACAAGAACCCAAAGTATGGTACAACATAATTGATGAATGCTTGAGAGGTGAAGGATTCAACAAGAATCCAAGTAAGCCAACCCTGTATACAAAGGTAAATCAAGAAGGTAAACTTTTGAGCGTATGCTTATATATGTTGATGATTTGATTTTCACCAGAAATATTTCAATAGATGAGTTTAAGACAACCATGAAAACTGAGTTTCAAATGACTAATTTAGGAATGATGACATAATTTCTAGGCATTGAAGTAAATCAATTTGAAGATGGTATTTTTATTTGTCAAACTAAGTATGCAAAGGACATATTGAAAATTTTCAGGATGGTGGACTCTCAACTAGTTGTAACACCAATTGCAACTGGCACAAAACTCAGTAAGAATGATGAGGGGTAATGTGTTGATCCAACTCCGTATAAAAGATTGGTTGGAAGTCTTATGTATTTGACATCAACAAGACATGATATCATGTTTTCTGCAAGTTTGATTTCTAGATTTATGAAGACTCTGAAGAGCACCCATTGGCAAGCTGGAAAAAGGATCCTAGGATATGTTGTTGGAACAACCAATTATGGTGTTTTGTACACATGAGATTCAGATTTTAACTTGATTGGATATACTGATAGTGATTTTACAGGAAAAGAACATCAGGATATGAGTTCATCTTGGGATCAAGAGTTGTATCTTCGGCTTCAAAGAAGCAACCCATTGTGACTTTATCATCTGCTAAGGCAGAGCATGTTGCAGCAACAACAATTGCATGTCAAACTATGTTGATGAGAAGGATTGTAACTGAGTTGTTACATAAACAACAAGAACCAAATCAGATTTTCTGTGATAATAAATCAACCATTGCTCTATCACATAATATGTTTTTCACATGAAAACTAAGCATATTGATACAAAACATCATTTTATTTGAGAGTTAATAAACAACGAAGAAATTTCTGTAGAGTTTTGAAAATATGAACATTAGTTTGCAGACATGTTTACAAAGCCCTTAGCAAATGAATTACTTGAAATTCACAGAAAGAACATTGGGTTTGGTTAATTGTAATATTGCAAAGTTTCGTTTTGGGGTGAAATGATTAAGGGGGAGAATGTTAGAAAATTAAGCATTCCACCATCCAAAAGACTACTTATCTCAACCGATCAAATTTTGAAGAGTTACCACCACCCGAAAATTAATTACTACCACCGCATTGGCTGCCTTATCCACTTAATGGTCAAAAAATTATCACCACCACACCATTTCATTTTGGACAGATCAAATATCAAAGAGGCAATGAACCATTAATGTTCTGGAAAAGACAAATTTGAATTACCTACAACAAAGGGGCAAGCTAACTAACTAATTGTATAAGTATATATACATACATGTAATCTTGATTTCGTAATGAATCGACAAATATACAGATAGAAATTGACAGAGAATTCTAGAAAGTGTTAACATGAGATTTTATGCTATGTTCATTTTTTTTTTCTGAGCTTGTAAAATCATGATAATGTTCATATTTATTACAGAGTAATTAATTTTGTTGTAGCATTAATTAATTTTGTTGTAGCATGCATACTTTGTTTACTGTTTGAAAACTTCATTTATATCCTTATGATGTGTAGTGTTTTGTTGTAAAATGCTATTGAGTTTTTTTAGTACATAAGTACTAGGTGAATTTACTATTGCAGGGAATGATTCATTGAAGTTATTTTACTGCTGTAATATGAGGTTTTAGTCTACTGTTATAATTCTCATGTTTGTGCTATAACTTTGTTTTGCTGTAATAGCCATTTTATGCTAAACACATGTTCAACAGGTTCTTGTAGAAGAGAGTATTGATCTTTGTGTATGATGCATGAGTGATTCACTTGAGTTTTTGTTGTAATAGTTCTTTAGTATTTGCTGAAACTCCTGCTGAAATAGTTGTTGAAACATTTGGTTGTAGCTTAGTGTTGTTACACAGTGCTGAAACTCTTGTAGTAATTGTTCATTGTTTTCTGAAGCACTCCCTTCCATCTTTCGATGGTGCTCATTTGCTTTGTCTTGGACTTGTCTTCAGTTTAACCTTCTATGCTAAGAGAATTAAAGAAGATAATATTCAAATTTTTTTCCATTAATTTTGGCTCCTTTGATTTGATTTGAAGTCCTTGAGTCTTGAATCATATAAGTTTTCCAATGATTCACGCCTTTGCTACATTATGGAAATGCAGTGCTTGCTTCAGCTTGCAAACTTTTATGCAATCAGATAAGTTGTGCCAAGACTCACAGCTACAATGCTATCTGTTTGTGTTGCATTCAAAAAAAGAACGTCTCTGGTTCAAATGAGGTTAATTGCAACTTTTCTCTTTAGATTAAATAAATCCATAGAATTGTTTGGTTTTGTATTTCTAGGGAGCTTGACTTCGATATTTGTTATCTTTTTTACAAATAATAAATTTAAAGTAGAAAATTATATTGATAAATTTGTGGTTTTCTTCACTTGAAAAACAGTTTGTTAGGTTTGAATTGAGGCAGAGTAGCAGCAAAGTTAAAATACTGGGAAACATGTTTAAAGCCTCCAAAGTGGTGGGATGGGTTGAGATACCATGGAAAGATTTGTTGGCATTTCCAACGATGTCAATCAACAGCTGGAATCTCTTAATACCCCTTGTTAGTGGAGGATCACAACTGCCACCCAGTTTGCACCTTGCAATCTCTCTCAAGCCTCTAAATTCGGTTGATTCGATTTCCCAGCCTCCTCAAGAACATCGGGCAGATATGGAAATATATGATCCACGAGTTATCGGAAGCATGAACTTTGTAAATGTGAATAGGCGCATTAGGCGCCTAGAATGGGATGGCTGTCGATGTGGAGGAGAGGTGTGCTGCCAAGGCCTCCATGAGAAGGGTATTTTCATTGGTGTCGCGTAATGAACAGTGGCACCCTCCTGTCGCATAATGACGCAGCGTGGATATCGTGTGTATATATCTTAACTTAAATGTGTTCATATTGAACTCTATTCGTTTGTATATATCGGATATCTTAATGCACCAGATTTAATGAGCATTATACAATTTTTGTCCAGATATTGAATATCTTAATGTACCTGCTTGAATGATCATTGTACAATCTTTGTTCAGAGTATTACACACCATTCAAGTAATATGTTTGTTTCAATGAACCACTGCACCTTTTTTTTTTTTTTTTGAATGAAAATGGGGTATCATTTTTATCTCTACATTCTACCAGCAGACATCGATTTTGACCCAGCTCTATTCGGGTTTAGCCCAAATCTATTCAATCCCCAGATGCAGACTTCCGGGAGCATTGTATATTTAATTAGGTACTATATTAAAGGAAATATGAAAGCGGAAATTCGATCCATCCAAATTTGAATGAATTGGACCTCATATAGCGATGAAATGTGAAGTAAAGAATACTGAGAAAGCGCAGAGAAGAAATAGAATTCAGTATATTAGGTAAAATGAAGAAAAGAGTACAAAATTCAAGTAAAAGAGTACAATAGAAAAGGGAAACGAGCTGAGCTAAATAGGCTCAAGCAAATCAAGAAATGATAGTACAACTAGCCAGGACAATTGTCATTGTACACTCAGACTGTTGAGGTTACATTATATTTAACACTCCCTCTTAAACTCAATAGTTACAAACATCAACACTGATGATTCCCAAGTGTTGTCTCTAAAAATCAAAAACGGATTTTCCCAGTGGCTTTGTGAAGATATCTGTAAGTTGATCTCGAGAGCCACAGAATTGAAGTGCAATATCACCATTATTGACTAGCTCGCGGATGAAGTGAAAGCAAGTGTCAATGTGTTTGCTTTTATTGTGAAACACATGGTTTTTTGATAGAGCAATTACTGAGGTGTTGTCAAAAAAGATAGGAGTTGGATCATTTTATGTATCTGACATATCTTTCAATATTCTTCTCAGCCACACAGCTTGACAGGAAGCTGAGGTAGCAGTGACATACTCTGCCTCTACAGAAGATATTGATACAATTGGTTGCTTCTTTGATGCCCATGAAATCAGGTTCATGCTCAGGTGAAAAACATGTCCTGAGGTGCTTTTCCTGTCATCTAGGTTACCTGCAAAATCACTATCTATGTAACTAGAGAGATGATGATCATCAGATTTAGTGTACCATAAGCCAAAATTGAGAGTTCCTGCAACATATCTCAGAATTTGTTTCACCATCTTCCATTGAGAATCTTTGGGGGATTCCATGTATCTGGAAACAAGGTTGGCTGCATACATAATATTAGGCCTAGTTGTTGTAAGATACAACAAACTGCCTACTAAACTTTTGTACGGAGTAGGGTCCACTCTAAGGCCTTCATCTTTCTTGCTCAATTTTGTGCCTAGGGGTATAGGGGTTTCTGCTGGATTGCATTCTTCCATGTGAAATCTTTTGATGATGTTTGTTGCATACTTTTTCTGACAGACAAAAATTCCTTTGGTTGATTGATCAACCTCAATCCCCAAAAAAGATTTCATTATGCCAAGATCTGTCATTTCAAACTTAGATTGCATGGCATGTTTAAAATTGTTTAATTCAGGATTTCCATTATATATCATGTCATCAACATATAAGCATACAATCAAAATTTTACCATGTTGATCTATTTTGGTGTAAAGAGTTGGTTCATTTTGGCTTCTGCTGAAACCACTTTTGATCAGGGAAGTGTCAATTCTTCTGTACTAAGCTCTTGGAGCTTGCTTTAAGCCATACAAGGATTTCTTCAACTGATATACTTTGGTTGGCTTCTCTTGGACTTCAAATCCAGGTGGCTGATCGACATAAACTTCTTCTTCTAAGAAACCATTCAGGAAAGCTGACTTGACATCCATCTGGTATACTTGCCATTTGTGTTGGGATGCTATGGCCAATAGAGTCCTTACAGTGTCTAATCTTGCTACTGGAGAAAAGGTTTCACCATAATCAGTACCTGGTTGTTGTGAGAATCCTTTGGCAACAAGTCTTGCCTTGTGTTTTTCAATCTTCCCTTTTTCATTGAGTTTAGTTTTGTAAACCCACTTGGCACCAATACTCTTCTTCTGTTTGGGCAAATCAACAAGATCCCATGTCTTGTTCTTCTCAATGGAGTCAATTTCTTGGTTCATGGCTTGAACCCAATGTGGCTCCTTAGTTGTTTCTTTAAAAGATGTGGGTTGACATGACATTAAGGCAAAAAAGTTGTGTTGTTCAATGTCATCCAATTGTTGATGGATTTCTCTCAAACTTCGAGTTCTCTGATTTTGAAGTTTAGAGGATGAGTCTCTGCTGAAACTTGAGTTATTCTGAGAGTTTTCAGCTTGTCCTTGTACCTGTAATCTTGGAAGAGCAGGTTGAGATATTGGCTGTCCTGAATTTTCTGCATTTTTAGGACTGGACAACAATGGATTTTGACTATCCATTTGTTGATTTTCAGATTCGTTCCAGAGTTGATTTTCTAGAAATTTTACATCTCTGCTGAGAATTAATTTCTTTGAGATTGGATTGTAAAGTCTGTAAGCTTTAGATGTTTCACTATATCCAGTAAAGATACATTTCTCACTTCTATCATCTAGTTTCTTCCTTAATTAAGAAGGTATGTGAGCGTATGCTATGCAATCGAATGTCCTTCGATGCGCAACATTTATCTTTGTCCCACTCCATGCTTCTTGAGGGACTTTCATATTTAGACTTGTGGTTGGAGATATATTCAAGAGATAAGCTAAGCATGCTACTGCTTCAGCCCAAAAAATATTTGACAAACATTTCTCTTCGAGTAGGCTTCTTGCCATGTTCATTATTCTCTAGTTTTTTCTTTCAGCCACTCCATTCTGTTGTGGAGTATACTTGGTTGTAGTTTGCATGATAATGCCTTGTGATTTACAAAAATTTGCAAATTCGTTGGAGTTGTATTCTCCTCCTCCATCGGAACAAAGAGTTTTTATATATTTGCCACTCTGTTTTCAACTTCTGCTTTAAATTTTTTGAATTTTGCAAAAGTTTCAGACTTGTGTCTGAGAAAATAGATCCATATTTTCCTGCTAAAGTCATCAATAAACGTTAGAAAGTAAAAGCTACCACCTATTGACTCTGTTTGCATTGGTCCACATAGGTCAGTATGAACAAGTTCAAGATGTTGTTTGGCTTGAGTGGAGGACCGTGGAAAACTAGTTCTCTTATGTTTTCCAAGTATGCAAGACTCACATGGGGAATTTTGTTCTATGAATATAGGAAGACCTTTGACCATGGAGTTCTTATGTAGAAGAATGAGACTCTGAAAGGGTAGATGTCCAAATCTTGTATGCCAAACCATAGTTTCATTGGGGGTGGATGCACCTTCTGCATATGTTTGGATCAGATTTGCAGTTCTGACGGTCAGGGGAAACATCCTACTCTGAGTCATGTGGATTTCATAAATCTATTTTCTGCAGGGGGCTTTATCATATATCCTGCAAGATGCTCCCTCAAAAAGTACCTTATAGACATGTTAAATGAGTTGTCCTACACTTAGGAGATTATGTTTCAGATCTGAAATATGATAAACATTGTTTATGTCTTTCTTTATATTTTGTTTAGTAAGAATAGGTACAGTTCATTTTCCTTGAACTTTGACTAAGGATTCATTTCCAAGTGTAATATCAGATGAGATTTGTGAATCAATGCATGAAAGTAAATCTTCGTTACCTGTCATGTGATTGTTGCATCCACTGTCCATCAACCAAAGATCTTTAGGTTGTTCTTTAGTCTTGTGACACGAGAGAAACATACCTCCTGAGGTTTCTCCCGTATGATTTGAGACATGTTCTCTCTCTGAGAGCTGATCTGCTTTCTTTTTCCTGCATTCAGATTCATAGTGCCCATACTTTTTGCAGTAATAGCATTGTATTCTTGATTTTTCATTTGATCTTCTCCCTCTGCCTCTTTGAGGTTGGAAACTTTGATTCTGACTCTGTTGTCTGTGACCTTGGAAATTTTGATTTGGGATCTGTTGTCTGTGTCCTCCACTGGAGTGAGGGTTACTGGGACTACTCCCTCTTCCTTGGTGACCTATGTTTATCCCTCTGCCTCTCCCTCTATTGAAAGAGAATTGAGTTTTGAAGGCATTGGAGATTGACTCATCTGTGAGATGCAATCTGGTCTCGTGTGTCAATAGGGAACCAATTAGTTCATCTGTTGAAAAATGTGACAGATCCTTGGATTCAAGGATTTCTGTAACAACCATTTCGAATTTCTTTGGTAAAATTTTGAGGACTTTCTCAACAATGTGTTGATCAAGGATGGCTTCACTAGTCAACCTGATCTAGTTTACGATTCCCATGACTCTGGTCATAAACTGATCCACATTTTCAGACTCTGTCATTCTTAAAGTCTCGATTTCCATCCTCAAGGTCTACAGTTTGACTGTTTTGACTCTGTCATTTCCTTGGTAGGTTGATTTAAGGATGTCCCAGGATTGTTTTGAAGTACCAGTGCCTGTGATTTTTGAGAAAATCGAGTCATCCACTAAATTTTGAATCTAGAATTTGGCTTTATTCTCTCTGTTCCTTTGTGTTGCCTGAGAAATTCTTTGTTGGTTCATCACGGTGGAAAGGTTTGTTGGAT
>ML800224.1:23369-33925 GCA_009831015.1 Picea engelmannii | reverse complement strand
ACAAAAAACAAAAAACAATTAAAATGACTAAGCTTTATGATAGTAGCGGTGCCTGTAATTAGTGTATGTCTCCCTCCTGAAACTTTGGGCTATGATATAGTTTGGCCATGGTTTCTGGTACTAGTATGGGAGAATTCTGTCTGTTACAATTTGCGGTATTTTGTTGGGAGTTTGTGTCTTTTGTGTTGACTCCGTTGTGATGAGGGCGCTAAGGAGAAGGAGTGGGTGAGCAATCCTTAGTTCGGAGTTATTTTTTGGGAGGTGTTTTCGTGGTCAGTTTTTAAATTTTTGGTCAATTCAGAATTTTGATCAATTTTTAGTTTTTGAGTTGGTTTAAAATGGAGCAAAATCTTTTAGGTAAGGTTCTTACTCAAAATCATGGTGGTCAAGTTTCCAACTCAAACTATCCCCTCAAACTATCCCTGAAAATTTGATCGGATTTATACCTAGATTTTCCAAAAAAAAAAAAAAAAACATACTCCCAAGTTAGTTTATTCCCTCTCTATTTTCTGTTTGCTGAGGATGTGCTTCCGCATCGGCTTTAATGATACTTAATTGGACAGACGCTCGGGCTTTAATATGCAGTAAGTCTACGCAATGGGGCTTTCCTTCGACAACTGGGCAGTGGAGGTGGTTGTTGGAGCTTGGCTATGCAGAGGACTCTGAAGACACTGTGCCTTGGTTCACCGTTGGGTGCTAGCTGTGCAGAGTGCTCTAGGCAAACTGCATCTTCATTTTCCATTGTCGGCATGTACGATATTCAGATATGGTTTTGCTGGATATATTGTGTCGAAATAAAAAATTTCGGGGTTTTGGATCGAAGCTGGAGCCTGTTTCTTCCATTTGGTTGATGTGCGATTTCACATTACGTATAGCGATACCTTATTGGATAGAGGCTCAGGGTTTGATCCATAGTGTGTTCAGGTAGGGTATTTTTCACTGCAGGTAGGGTATTGGGAAGAGGAGGTGCATGTTGGAGCCTGGGTGTGCAAAGGGATCTGCGGACCTTGCACCTTGGTTTACCTCAGTGTTGGTTGTCCAGAGTGCTCTGGACAACGCATATAATGGTTTCTCATCGTCCGCAGGTGTTGTGATTGAGTATGCGTTTATTCTATACTTTTTGGTGCCTAAATGAAAGTTATGTGGGTTTTGGATTTAAGGTTGAAATGGGGTTTTCTAGAATAGCAAGTACTTTACCTTGATAATTTTGATTTGATTATTCCTACGTAAGTTTGTTTTGCATGACACGATGAAGGATTTTGAAGCAAGGGCATTGGTGTATGATTCCTTGCCACCATGTTTTCATCCTTGTAGTGTTTCATAACCTTTGCGACACAACTAAATATGTAAAGAATATAATTGCAACAAGTCAAATATAAAGATACTAACAAAATAAAATAATTGAAATATATTATATTATGATAATCAAAAAAATAATAATCAAGGTTTAATTGTTTTTTAAGGTGGAGCCACTTTTTACTTAGCAATGTTCCAAATACAACAATACATTACAAAACATTCCATAGTCTCCTATCTCTCTAAATTGATTCTCAATAGAAAAACCCTAACTACATGTGGTCTAGTCTTATTCAAACATGGCAACATACATCAATTGACTAACACTAGGTAGCCTAAACTATGGAGGTTAGGGTAGGACCCTAACATGCCCTCCCCCTTCAAAAGGAGCATTGTCCTCAAGGCTCAAGATGAGGAAATTGATATAGAATCATTGTTGGTTCTCATATGGAATCTTTGGGTTACATGTCTTTCCACTAGATTAGTACTTCTCGAACCGTGCATTTGGTGCAATTGACACTCTTTGGTAACCAAGACTGCTTCTAGTGGAGCCAAATGGAGCCTTCATCAGCAAGTTATGTTAAGTTGGTTTGCATGTTGCACTTCAATTCGATGACCTTCTTCAGACAACAAACATGAAATATTGGATGAATCTTTGAGTGGGTTAAAATCCAACTTGTAGGGCAATTGTCCAATGTGCCAAATGATCTTTTTTAGGGTCCATAAAACTTTGGTGTTAATTTCTAGGGTGTTGTGTCTTTAAGTGATGTTTGTTTATAGCGCTAAAGATGAAAAACACATGATCCTATTATGCAAAAGAACATCCAAAACAATGTTGGTTTTCCTATTGTTTCATTTTATTTTGATATATAACCAAATTGTTGTAAGTGTGCAGAGAATGGGTTATCCGGTGTGAAGTGCATTATCCTTAGCCTGAACCCATGAGGTGCTTGGTAAATAGGAAGTCATAGACAAGGGTTTTTGGCCATAGAAAAATTTATATCATGTCATTTTGATAGCTCCATGATAAGTGGTATTATACCACCATTCTTCAAGGGGGAGCTATTATGGCCATTCATGTGGTTTTTCAAAATTAGAGCATCGCAAATAGGTTTCTAAGTTGTTGTTGACAACTTTAGTTTGACCTTTTATTTACGATGCAACAACATTGCCATCAACATTCAATGAGGCCAGGTGAAGGACAATTCAACACCCAAGGCAACACATTCAGAACTGGTTTAGATTCGAAGGAGGACACGTCACTTTAAATTTTAAAGCTATGAAATTAAAGACGCCAAAATATTTTGAGGCAAGAGCCATTGCATGCACTCTAGGAGATTGTAATCGTCTTAATTACCTATAGGATTGGATAGATTTTGAGCATCGACTCATATCTATATTGTAAATGTTCATTTATTGTAATAATCTTAGTAGTAGGATTCTTTAATTATGAAATGAAAGCACTAGGATAGTCTGGAGGGAAGGCTCGAGAAGCCCCCTCATGTATAAATGTATGTAATGTATGACCAAAAGAGGTTGCTAAGGTTATTCTGATTTCTTCTTAAGAGAGTTGTATAGAGTTGTTCTTGAAAGAAGCCAAAGGAAGTTGAAAACTTTTGTAAATGTTTGTTGGAGTAATATAAAAGAGGATATTTGCTTCACATGTCTGAGTTTGCTTATCTCTTAGTTATTTGGGTATTGTTATGTTGTCAATTTTTCTGTGTTTATATGCATTTGTGTGTATTTCATGGTTAAATGAATGGACCTTTGATGTTCTGTAAGTTTCAATTGTTTCTCTTCTGAAGTCTTGGTGCAAGGAGTGCATAGTGCCCATGCAAGGAGTGAGAAGGCAGAGTCATTTTTAGACTCAATAGCTCAAGAGAGATAGTGTGGATTTCGTAGAGTGAGTGCAAGGAGTGCACATATACTCAATGGAGTATAAAAGCTTGAAGGATAGACCCGTGCAAGGTGTGCACAGGGACAACACTTAGTCAAGTGTTGAAAATGTCTCAAGGACAATGAGCGCAAGGAGTGCATAGGAGGTTTTCATAAATCATCAAGGAGTGTGTTCGATAATATGGAGGATTGGTGGTGATAAGGAAAAATATATCTCGAATCCTGGAGTTCCGAAGCAGATCACAGTTGTTAGTTGCTGTGAAGTTGTGGATCGATGATCTATGAGCCTCTGAGAGAATTCACCAATTCGGTGTTTGGAGGATTAGGAGTGTTGTGTTGCAAAAATATCTGAAGCCCAGAGCCCTGATTAAATGTAGGCTGTTGATCGGAGGCGGACATCAGTCGTTCGATCCACAAGTTCGGATTTTTCGTATTCGGAGGTATGCAACCTTTAAATGGGGAAAACTCTCGAAGCCCGGAGCCCCAGAATTTCTGTGAACCATAGCTCATGGTGCGTAGTGTGAGTCGTTGATCCTTGCCTTTGTTTGGCAATTCGTGAATTAGGCGTTCGGGGGAATCATAGTGTCTTGTTGTTATAACTCCTGAATCCCATATCTCTGAAGTGTTAGAGTTCCTGTTGTTTAAAGAGTTTAGCCTACTATTTTGGCCCGAGGTCACATGGAATTCTCCACTAAAGTGATAAGACCATTGCGAATACAAATTTTCACACAACTAAAGGAGAAAAGGCTTGCGGTAAATAATCTTAAGGGTTCGGTGATGACCCGAGAGCTAATTCATATCCCTTCTGGGAACGATCCTTAGACTGGGAGGTCGCATGAGCCCCTGGGAGTGGTGGGGGTTTGTATCAAATGGTATTAGAGTAGGAATTAAGATCTATATGAAAAGAAAATTTAGAATCATGCTGCCAAGAAGATGCAAGGAGAGAATTGTAGTCAATGCAGCCATGGAAGAAGAAATGAGACAACTTCATGCAAGGTTAGATTCGATGGAGATAGCACAAAGAAGACCACGAGAAGCTAGTGACATCAATGAAGTTGAAAGTGAAGATGTAGAGGTAGAAGAAGTTGTAGGAGAACAAGAAACATAGGAGAGATTACTCAGAGTTGTTCTC
This sequence comes from Picea engelmannii, assembly GCA_009831015.1. Classification (NCBI taxonomy): domain Eukaryota; kingdom Viridiplantae; phylum Streptophyta; class Pinopsida; order Pinales; family Pinaceae; genus Picea; species Picea engelmannii. The sequence continues at coordinate 29,601 of ML800224.1, read as the reverse complement.
AAGCTGGGAACCAGCACAAAAATGGAAGTCCCAATGTACGAAGGTAATTTGAATGTGGAATAACTTCTTAACTGGATAAGTTCTTTAGACAAGTACTTTGACTATGAGGAGATTGGTGATGAGAATAAGGTGAAGCATGCAGTGAACAGATTGAAGGGACATGCAACTTTATGGTGGGATGAGTTGCAAGATGACAGGAGGAGGAAATGTAGGTCCAAGATTAAGAGCTGGGATAGAATGTTATCTAAGATGAAGGCTAATTTTATATCCAAGGATTACTAGTTTAATTTTTTTAGGAAGTTACAAAATCTAAGACAGAAAGGTTTTTCGGTGAAAGAGTATACCGAATAATTTTATAAGATGAACATAAGAGCAGGACACAAGGAGAAATATGAAGAAAAAGTTGCTATGTACATTAATGGATTGAGGTACGAGATCCAGGATGATAATAGTATGATGAAAATGAGAACTGTGGAAGATTCTTATCAGGTAGCCCTGAAGGCAAAAGAAAAGTTGGCAAGGAAGAAGAGTCAAAGGAACAGGGCAAAGAATCCTAGAAGAGGAGAAGGAACCATAAGATAAAAGTTCGAGAAGGCAGGAGAAGAAACTGGTAGCTCTGACAACCAGATAATTAGAGGAGAAATCTCTAGAGGAGGACACTATGGAGGAAGAAACACTTTTCCAAGAGGTAGAGGAAGAGGCAGAGGAGGACAAGTGAAGTGTCATGCCTGTGGAAAAACATGTCACATGTCCTGGGAATGTCTTGAGAGGAAGAATGTAGGAGTTAGAGGAGCTCACATTTATGAAGTGCAGCAGAGGGATGTGGATACAAAGATGAAGATAGAAGTCCAGAGGAAGATCACTCATGATGAGGAAAGCTCTCGTAAAGCCAGAGAAAGAGTTACCAAAACCAGTCCAGAGGAACAATTTGTTCATAACTTCTTACAATACTAGAGATAGGGTATGCAACGTGATCATAGACAGTGGGAGCAATGATAACTTGGTATCCACGGAAATGGTGTAAAATCAAAAGTTGGAGACGACTGCACATCTGAATTCATATAGGGTGTCATGGTTGCAGAAAGGACATCAGGTCAGGGTAAGTAGATAATGTACAGTTGAATTTAAGATTGGTGGTTACAAGGATGAGGTTTTATGTGATGTCATACCCATGGATGTTTGTCATGTTCTGTTGGTGAGACCTTGGCAATATGACAGGAATGTTGTACATGAAGGATGGAAGAACACTTGTACCCTTGAGAATAATGTTCGTAAACACATGTTGTTTCCAATATAAGATAAGGGAGTTAAATATGAGTCTAGTTCAAGCATACTTCTCATGAGTGGGAAGGAACCTTTGAAGGAAGAAGAAGATCCTAGTGTTGTAGTCTAAGGATATGAGAGATCAATATATCTCTTGGAATGAGTTTCATAGGTGCTCATACGTATGAGGAAGTGGTGCAGGAGGCATCCATGGAAGAGGCCAAAGAGCCAAAGGTTTTTAAAACTAACAGCTTGTGTGTGATGTTAGGTGCAACAAAAATATGGCCATTAGAGACTGTCAAAGAAAGGGAGAGTGGATAGAAGCCAAGTTCTGTTCAAAATGAAAAGAAAGAAGAGGAGGCCCACATAGTTGTGAACAAGAGAAATGTCCAAGAGGAGCATTCAGATTCGATACTCACTCAATGGGAGAAGGAGTTAGAGATGATGGAAGATTGGTTAAACCATACAAAGATGGAGGAAGATTACCATAGGAATGAAATCATGAAGGATAACAAGGGGAACCTTCAGGAAAGTAAAAGTCATGAAGAAATAAAGAAGAAAGAGAATCAACCAATGGGTAGCGGCAGCAAAAACCTACAACAAAGCAATTTTCATGAGAGAAAGATAGAGTTGCAGCCAAAGAGCTAGCTAGGGGATAGGATGGACAAGGGGACTATGGAGTTAAAAGGGTTGATAAAAAGGTTAGTTGAAGAGACATGAGAAGACTGCAGTGGTAAGACAAATGGGTCTCTTCAATGCATGATTTGGAGACTAGGAAAAAATGCTGCAACAGTAGGAGAATGATAACAACAACAACAACAAGGAAGAGAAGCAGGTGGAAAACTATGAGTCAAATTTTGCGACCCAGGAGGATGTCAACTGTAGCACCAACAGAGCCATGAGCGGGAGCCCATGATTTTTCTCAGCAGAGGAGTATGATGCAGTAGCATCACCATCAACATTAAATGAGGCCAAGTGGAGGACAAATCCACACCCAATGCAATGCATTCAGAAATGTTTTGGATTCCAAGGATGACACATCACTTTAAATTTTAAACCTCTAAAATTTAAGGCCTTGCAATATTTTGAGGCAAGAGCCATTGTATGTGCTCCAGAAGATTGTAATCATCTTAATTAACTCTAGGATTGTATAGTTCTTGAGCATCGACTCATATCTCTATTGTCAATGCTCATTTATTGTAATAAGCTTAGTAATAGGATGCTTTAATTATGAAATGAAAGCACTAGGATAGTCTGGAGGGATGGCTCGAGAAGCCTCCTCATGTATAAATGTATGTAATCTATGCCTAAAAGATATTGTTGAGGTTATTGTGATTTATGTTGAAGAGATTTGTATAGAGTTGTTGTTGAAATAAGCCAAAGGATGTTGAAATATTTTGTAAATGGTTGATGGAGCAATATAAAAGAGGAGATTTCCTTCACATGTCTCAGTTTTCGTATATCTGAGTTATTTGGGTATTGTCATGTTGTCTATTTTTCTATGTTTATATGGTTGTGTGTATTTCATGGTTAAATGAATGGACCTTTGATGTTTTGTAAGTTTCAATTGTTACTCTTTTGAAGTCTTGGTGCAATGAGTGCACAATGCCCATGCAAGGAGTGCAAATGAAGAGTCATTTTCAGACTCAATAGGTGAGGAGAGATAGTGTGAATTTCGTAGAGTAAGTGCAAGGAGTGAACATATATTAGGTTGAGTATAAAATCTTGAAGGATAAACCTGTGCAAAGTGTGCACAAGGCCAACACTTATTCAAGTGTTGAAAAAGTCTCAAGGAGAACAAGCGCAAGGAGTGCACATGAGGTTTTGATAGATCATCAAGATTAAGAGGAGAGATAGCACAAAAGTGCGTAAAGGCTATGGAAGGAGTGAAGGAGGTGAGAATAGTCTAAGTGATAGACTGTAATGGAAGTGCAAAGTGTGCAAAAAGGGTCAGGTTTCTTCAAGAAAAATATCAGAAGTGAAGCACAAGGCATGTGTTGGGGTTCGATTTAATTAGAGTGACAAAGCTCTTGAGGAACCACAAGAAAAAGTCCTTGGATGAAGAATTATTTTCATTTTGAGGTTGAGTGGACGAGATCCACTCAAGGAGGACTCAGATGTTTCACAACCGTTGGATCTAGAGAAGGAGTGTGGGAAATAAACATCTAAGTCCTTCGGAATTCCCTGCTCCAACAATTTCTAAGTATGTGTTGTGGAGGAGGAAAAAGTCTCGAAGCCCAGAGTGCATCTTGGTCGTCGGTTATAACTACACGTGTTCATAGATCGAGTGTGTTTTAGACTTTGTCACTTTGGAGGATTTGAAGTGTTGTTGCAAGAGCGAGAAAAACTCCCAAAGCTCTAAAGCCTATAGTAGATCTTGACTGTTGGTGTCAAGTGTAAGTGTTGACATATCGTAGGAGTTCAAAATTCGACACTCTGGAAAATATTGGGAGAAAATTGTTGTGGATCAAAAATCCCTAAAGCCCAGAGTAGATCCAGCCTGTCTGTTGACAGGGACACCTAGACTGTGAATCCCATCCCTTCTCCAGTTCGACGTTCCGAAATTCGGAGGATTGATGGTGATAAGGAGAACGAACTCTTGAAGCTTGGAGTTCCGAAGAAGATCACAACCATTAGCTGCTGGAAATTTTTGGACCATTGATCTGTGAGCCTCCAAGAGAATTCTCCAATTCGATGTTCGGAGGATTTGGAGTGCTGTGTCAAGAAAATATCTGAAGCCCGGAGTAAATTTATTCCATCGATCGGAGGAAGACGTCAGTCGTCCGATCCATGAGTTTGGAGTTCGCGTATTCAAAGTTATTGCACCATTAAATGGGGAAAACTCCTTAAGCCCGGAGTCCCGAAATTTCTGTGAACTATAGATCATGATGCGTAGTGTGAGTCATTGATTCATGCCAATTTCGTCCATTCACTAATTCGGCATTCAGGGGAATCGTAGTGTACTTTGGTTATAATTCCTGAATATTGGAGCTTTGAAGTGCCAAAGTTCCCGTCGTTTGGATATTTTAGCCTATGGTTTTGGCCTGAGGTCATGTGGAATTCTTCGTTGAAGTGATGAGACCCTCCTGAATACAAATTTCTGCACAACTAAGGGAGAAAAGGAATGTATTAAATAATCGTAAGGGTTCAGTGAGGACCTGAGAGTTAATTCATCTCCCTTGTGTGAACGATCATTAGATCGGGAGGTCGTGTGAGCCCCTAGGAGTGGTGGGGGTTTGCATTAGTTTAGGGATGATATGATGGTAAAAGGAGACAAATAAACTCAACTACATTCAAAAAAATCCAAGCACACATGAATTACACAATGAGATACAAACTTTGGTTCATTTCATTGCTTCCATGAATTCATCTCATTGCTTCCACGAAGAACGTGTAAATACAAATAAAATTGTTCTATAGAATTGTTCGGGAAATATCTAGAGCCGATCTATATAGAACTAAGTCAACTAAGATCTTTTAGATATTTCTATAAGAGAAGGTTCTATAAATCTCTATGACTAGAGGGAGTAATTACCATACTCCAACACTCAACAATCCCCCTTAATTATGACTACTAACAATTATAACACTAACCATTATAGCATCAATGCCTCTATGGACATACAATAACATGATGGCCTACTATTGTAAGTTTCATCTAGGCTTACAACACTTGAGATTGATTTCAATGTCATCATGAATACGTGTTTGTACACAGTGGGATTCACTTTCACATGCTCTGCAGTTGTTAGAGAGTCAATTTCTTCAACAATCTTCTTCTTCTTCAGCAAGATCTTCCAAAAAACTTCTACGTCTTTTGTTATAACAAAAACTTTGTCAATAACTAGAATTTTATGCATCCCATCTTGATGTTGATTGATGTTTCTCTCCCTTTCATTGTATTCCATCTCCAAAATGTTGGACCTAGTTTCTACTGCAACTTTGGGAGGAATGATCTCATCCAAGACTTGTAAAATGAGAGATAGGTTGCATCATTCTTCTAGTTTCATCTATACCAAATTGATGGTGGGAGAAGATAAATTCTAATAGTTGTACAACTGTATCAAGACATGAATAAAAAAGAATGAGATATGAGTTAACCAATAAGATTATAAACCCAAAATTTGATCTAGGATATTTCGTCTTCATATCAAGGGTTTCTTTGTCTTACCCTTAATCATATCATGGGTTTTCTATGGGTTACCCTCAAGTGATTCACGATATCTAGGGTTTTTTCTTGGCTTATCCTTAACCTTACATCATCAAATATTTTCATGATTTTGCCGTTAACCATTGCAGGAGGTTTAATTTGGAGTACCATGAATCATGAAAACTATGACCTATGAATGGGAAGTCTCTATTCATTTTTGAAGCTCAACTCATTCATGGATTCCTTTTTCACGTGGGAGATTTTATTGTACATTGGAGGATTTTACCTTGTAGAACCGTTTCAACATAAAAGTAACACCTCGCCATTCATAAAGACTTATACATCCACAATTTACCTATATGTAAGGTTTTGAAATTTGTCTTTGCCATCAAGTGTGATGATTATGATTGGTAAAATCACAAATATTGCAAGGATACAAATTCAACACTTAGAGTGTACATGCTCTTTTATACCACAATGACTACAATAAATATCCTCCTTTTGCATATCTTTTGTTTCATTGTTATCTGTAACTGTGTTTCTGCTTCAACAAACTTAGTATCCCCATTGTTTGTATTTCCTTCCAAACCAATACCTTTGTTTCTTTTCCTTATACATATCTCTATGGGATTCCTAATGCCTTCTCCATTTTTACCTTAAATATTTCAATCAAAACTTAGCTTTCATGAGTTTGGACCCAATTGTTTTTGTATACCTTTCAAAACAACCAATTTCATCATCTTTAATATGAGGTTCACCTTTAGAAATATCACCAAGATCATAATTTTGCGTCGCATAGCATGAGAGAGACACATGTCT
>ML800223.1:490416-531652 GCA_009831015.1 Picea engelmannii | reverse complement strand
AGGATTTGATCCCTCTGAGTGCATGATAGATCCATAGTTAAGATGGATCTACGTTGGTTTGTTAATAAAGTAATTCATAAAGTAATTTATCATTACATTACCACAACCATTTAATTAATAATTTATTAAAACCCTAAAACTCTTTAATTTAAAACACTTCTAGAATTTTAGAGCCGACCCTAGACATCATACTTCTCCACCTCTCGCTAATTCACTATTTATCTACGCTCTTTAGATTTATATTTACCCAGGCTTAGATGTCCTGATGATGGGTCCTGATATGGACTCAAAACATCGACCTCTGATAATCAATATTGTGGATCCTCTGAATTCGAAAATAAAAGCACCTCACAAAAATCTTGTTGTTCAGAATCATTCCTTGTACGGTAGGGAGACTTTGGATGACTATTGAAACCCTTAAGCTCCCTAACAACCTGAATAGAGACAATGGTCTAGAAATTAGCAAAAATTGGATTCCTCTGATCCAAGATAGATGCATGAAGTAGGTTACATTTTAACCCTAAAAATCTAAGTTCAGTGTAACTTCCCCCCTTCTTACAAATTAAAAACAACCTTGAATAAAAATAAAATAAATTATTAAATAAAAATTTATTATCATTACATTAATAACATTTAAAACAATGTATAAATTAATATTATTAATAACCAATTAATTATCAATACATTAATACAACTACTTTATTAAAATTGTATTAAAACAATTACAAACCTTACCATTTAATGATAAAATAAGAATTAAAAATAGTAATAAAAATAAATTATAAATTATAAAAATGTTATCATTACATTACTAAAAATTAATATAATTAATAAAGTAATTTATCATTACATTAACACAACCATTTAATTAATAATTTATTAAAACCCTAAAACTCTTTAATTTAAAACACTTCTAGATTTTTTCAGACTTCTCCAGCTCCTGCTAATTCACTATTTATGTACGCTCTTCAGATTTATCTTTACCCAGGCTTAGATGTCCTGATGATGGGACTTGATATGGACTCGAAATGTCGACCTCTGATAATCAATATTCTGGATCCTCCAAATCCTAAAAATAAACCACCCGACAGAAATCTTGTTGTTCAAATTATACATATCCCTCATCACCTTTATTTTTGGACATTAAAAAGCATACGAAAAACCCCCAAGTACTTGTTGATTAATTGGGTTGGTTGTCATTGATTTCAACCCTTGAGGAAGGTCCAGTAGAAAATTCTGGTAGCACAAAGCTTTGGGTAATGGACCTGAGTTTGTTTAGTTTATAATGGTATGAGTTTTGATATATTTGTAGGTAATACTATTCTATATGGATAGTTCATGTCATGCCATTTCTGGTGGTATGTGGAACATCACATAACTCCTCACGGTTTGAAAGTTATGGCCTTACGAATTTGGAGGACCCTCATATGTTGGCTTGAAGCCCCAAAACGTCAAAGAAGTCAAAGTGCTTGAAAAAGAAGAAATTATTTAAATAATAAATTTATGTGACAAAGTCAAAGAGGATTATTTAAATAATAAAGTGAAGTGACAAAGTCAAAGAGGATTATTTAAATAATAACGTGAAGTGACAAAGTCAAACAGGGTTATTTAAATAATAAAGTGAAGTGACAAAGTCAAGGAGGATTATTTAAATAATAAAGTAAATGGAGAAATTTCTAATTATGGAAAGTGGTTAGAAGTGGGTTATCCCTAAAATAAGGAAATTGGGTTAAGATGGCTAAAAGGTAACCCCTTCAGGAATCTACATGAAAGTATAAAGAAGAGGAAAGCCTCTCTCATTTTAATTACACTTGAGCATATTGAATATCTACAGGTGACTGAGGTAACTAAAGGATATCTAAGTTGAATTTTAGAGGGAAGGTGAAATGAAAAAGGTTGAAATTAAAGGGAGGATAAATTTTTTTGATGATGCTTTCCAATTAACCCAAGTCGTTTGGATTAATTCACTCCAACATGTTTAGTGGCTCCGTTGGCCGATCTAAGTCCTAAAAAAAAGCGAAAAATAACTAAAAGAAAAACAAGGATCTAATAAATGACAATCACTAACAAATACACACACATCTAATATACATATGTAGTTTAACTAATTAATACTTATAAAATAACTCTACTTATCATATGCACAAGATATACAAATAATTCTATTTCTAATATATATAATATGTACAAAATGCGAATTTTAATCTAAATCCGTGAAAATCAAATGTAAATTGATTTTTTAAACAACAATAAAGCTATTAACTAATCTTTTTGATTTGTTTTCTTATAATATTTATATAAAAGAAATCAAATATCAAACTGTCTAATTAAACAAAAGAAATAATAGATGATAAAAAGTGTTTTAACTACAAGCAACTTCTATATTTATTATGCTAATGAAATGAAATAAAAGGCTGACCGGTTGTCGCATCCAATATCTGTTTCATGTGTAGCATCCGGTCACCATATCTGATGCGGTAAACCTGTGACAGATCTTAAGATTTCTCCCAATAAATATGAAGCAATAATGATGGAATTCGAATGACAGAACATATAAGAGATACGATCATAGAAATCTCATAATTTTACAAGCAACCACAATAGGATAAATCTTTCTGTGAGCATTTGCATATAAACGTTCAATCAAAGATAAAGATAAATCTCTTATTTCAAGTTTGAACGAATGATTACTGTGTGTTAAATCTAGAACATGAAACATGGATAATATATAAACTTTTATTCTACCAGCTTGTAGTAAACCATGATAGCGAAAGAAATCATAATCTATTTACAAATTGAAGTAAACATGACTTGAATAAAACCACATTACAGAAAAGCTAAAGTTGTGACGAGTATTATATTGCATTCAAGTCTGTAAATGAAAAATCCATAGTTTTTCCCCAGGCTGAGATGATGCAATGTGTACAAAATAATATGCTTATATAGGTTCCAGGAAACAAAACTATTTCCTGTTGATAATATCAAATCTATTTCAAAAATATGGGGGATGCAACCTCCCTGATTTCATTAGATATCAAAACTATCAACAACCTAATCTATTTACTAAAAACACAAAGTTGATATGGCTGGGAGATCTTCAACAGTGCCTCATATCTCCTTGGAAATCATGGGTTCCTAAAACAAATGAAAATGGGAAGATTTTAGATATGTTTTCAATTGTCAAATCAAGCAATTCAAATTTTTCTAACTGGCTACAGAATCTTACGATTTTGTAGCTAGTTAAAATAACAACTACAATCATATTTTATTCAACAAACAAAACAAACTAATCTTTATAAGAAATATAATCTATTCAATCAAATCATATATCCTAACTTGAGAGTGACAAAATCATGCTAAAATTTATAAATACCATCCCTCAAATCATGGAATTAAAACATATCAAGCAATCTTGGAGTTTACGATTGTTGTTGTTGCCTCTACATTCTTGAAAATGACAAATACTGTAGTTTTTAGACGTTTCTCCTTTGCTTGGGTTATGGATTGGAGTCTATTGTTCTCATTTGTCAACTTGTTGACTTGTTCTACTAAAGACTTAAGCCAGGATTGTAGAAAAGGCGCATCCGTATAGTTCATGTCGATCCACGATCGACACTCATCACATTGTGGCTATAGGGACTCTGCATTGGCACTGAGAGAATTAAGGGTTGGAGAATTGTCCACACGAAAGGTAGGTTTATCAAAGAGTTGAATTCCCAAGAATTCTGGGTTAGCCTTTAGACATGGAGGCAATTTGTTTACATAGTCATAGGGTGTGTTGGGATAGAGCGTGTATGACATGGGATCTTCTTCAGCCAAAATCTCTCAATTTCTAAATCTGAGTCTTCACTTACTTCAATTGTGGTTTTTGTGTCTGCACAGGGTTTGATTTTATTCCAAACACTTTGTGAAATCAAATGACCAACCCTTTTATTCTTGAAATTAATATCGACGTTGCCCTTGTGTTTCTTCCCTGTAGGTTTCATAATAGTTTTAGTGCAACTCTTTGGGTCTGAGACCAGTCGATTGTCCTGTTGGATAACATTAGAGTATCTAGAGAGTTCATTGTTAGGGGAAAGATCACAGGCCTGGAACAGTGGGGAAGAGGCAGTAGGTTTCACAAGGGTTTCCACGATAACCGACTTATCGACCTGTCCCAATTCATGTTTTCCGAAACCATTTTGTATGATAAATGAATCCCAACAGTCGTTTTGGGACTGTAACTGGTGTACAATGATAATTTTAATAATCCCATGGTGGAATAAACTTGAATCTAACCTATGTTTCCTAAATCGTTTACCTATCTTATATAGACTTCTCAGAAGGAAGTAGGGAATATTCAACGGGAATCCAATGAAACTCATAAGGAAGTGCAGATGATACAGGAAAAATAAACCGAATATTCCTTCACACGTAATGAATTGTTTCACAATAGCAGGTAGATCATGCCACCTAGGTTTTAAGGATGAGACTGGCATACCTCGATCGCAACTAGTAATTTTTCATCAGGTGAACATCAAAGTCCAGGGGACCTCTTCAACTTTCACATTCTTGAACCATTTTTTCCCGACAGCTGGCAAACCTGTGGCTTGGCATAATAACTCTTATGTTACTTCTAACTGCACATCACCTATATTTTCCCTGTAGCCATCGAAGGTCAAGGAAAACTCTTGGGTAACTCAAAGATTGGAACCCTTAAATTTTTCGATGAACAAATGCCAATTGTTCCTTTCTAAATCATCCCTCGTGTTATCATATGATAGCAGGGTTTGGATTCCATTCGGCTCAATCCTTACCACTGGAGCCATGGCGAATGGAATGGAGTCAACAAAGAAATTACAAGTAGGGTTTGATAAAAAGCCATAGAGCCATGACCCCAAGTCTTATCAAAACAATGTTATGACAGTTCAAACGATGGGCAAAGGCATTAATCACCATGCATGGGAGCAAAATTGTGAAGCCCGAGACCATACTCGAGAGTAATGGCATAATGTACTTCGTGTGCCACCTTGGCATTGGGTACGTATTAGGATCAAATCAATTTGACAACCAAAGTATGTGCATTCATAGATTAATCACAAAGGTAAGTGCATCGAATAAAAATTGAATAGTTCAAAGTTTCATGAATCAAAAATCCATCAATATCAATATAAAAAATCAACAATTAATGAATGGAGGTCTCGCGCTTATGAAACCAAGGCATGATTGGAACCAAAAGGCTCATAAACAAGGAGGACAACTTGTTGATAGAAAAAATATGACAATTCTATAATAAAACACATGAGCAGTCTTCCTTTAATCAGAAATCAAAACGAAAATGTCAACTCCAGCCGCAAGTTTTCATGCTTACAGTCATGAAAACAAAAATTGAAAAGAATATATGTAAAAAGTGACAAGTGACAAGTGTCATTTAGTGAGAATGCTCATGACGAGTAATGAAAATTTAGAGACCCTGTGTAGGTATCTTACAAACAATAGAAATTATATTATTGCTACCAACAATGGCGACACGCTGGGAGAAGCAATTATCTCTGCCAAATGACGAATTTAGATTAAGATAATCAGAAAAAACTTCGAATCGAAAACAACCAAAAAGCTATCTGAAAACCATAAATAATTATAATGCATTCCAATTTCAAACACCTGTTATTTTTAAAGAGACAAAAACTAACAACAATCGTAACAGAAGAGATTCACGATATTAAAGTTAATATCTTCAATACTGTTGACAGGGCTGCTGCTGCTAGCAGGCGTCCATATCCTCGACATGGATGTCAATAACCCACTCTGATATCTGTATCCTGTCAAGAAGTTCTATATTAGAGCGAAGGACATGTAATGTCAAAACAGAATCCATATCTGAGAATTTTCTTATACCTATCATTGCTTCACTGCCAGCGGGCCTGTCAAGTACCCCGACGAAGTTATCTTGGCATCATGCATGTATTTACCCGCTGCCAGCAGACCTGTTCAGTATCCCGGTGGGTTTACAAGCATTTCCCACAGCTCTCTGAAAATTTATTTAGTTTTTTTTTAAAGATATTTAATAGAGCAGGGTGACGCTGAAAATTCTAGTTTTTTAACACATCTTCGTATGTCACAGACCTTGAAGAAATATCTTAGTTGTCCTTCATCAATATTTATAAATAGTTTGTTAATAAAACCGACTTTCAAGAGCAGGGAGACATCTTTGAGTTCTTCTCTTAAGGAACATGGATAACGTAAAAATAATTTTTATGGATGATCGTGAATCCCTTTAGTTGTAGATTGAAATCAAAAAACGATTTTCAAAGAACAAGTTATCTTCAACATGGCTGCAAACTCATAGAAATACCACAATTGATGTTTAAACAACTTTCAGTAGTCATTTTGAAGGGAATTTTTTTTTGTTCTCTTCGTCTGAGCTAGCCCGTGATGCAGGCATGTGTGTTTCAAAAAGAAATACCGATAAGCATAAAGGAAAAATCAAAACAAACTAGCAAAGAAAAACAAACAGCAAAAAAAAATGAAAATATTTACACACAGTAATAGCTCGTTCAAACTTAACACATAGTAATAGTTTGAAGTAATGATTACTGTGTGTTAAATCTGCCAGCAAATTAAAATGAAAGTTTGATCAGATTTTTATTAGTCGATTCTGCCAAATCGTTGCCTTGGGGGTAATAGTTGGCAGAGTATTTTAATTTAATTCCTTTTTCTAGAGCGAAATCACTCATTTCAAGAGACGAAAAATAAGAAGCATTATCAAGTACCAGGAATTCAGGGATACCGAAACGAGTAATAATATTTGAATTCAAGAAGGATATTACCTAGATGGTATTTACAACCTTTAATGGGGCAGCCTCTGACCACCTGGTGAAGTAATCTATGGATATTATGATATATTTATCCTGCTATGAGGATGGCGGATTGATTGGGCCTATAATATCCAGACCTCGCTGCTGAAAAGAGGAGTCTACCAAAACTAGTTGCAAAGGAAGAGTTTGTTTTTGTATCCATCTGGATGTTTTTTGCAAATCACACACTTGCGACATAAAGCATGAGCACATTTAAAAAGAGTAGGCTAGTAATAACCTGCTCTTAATACTTTATGGGTAGTGGTGTCCCCACTAAAATGCGCACCTGCTTCCCCTGCATGTAATTCCAATAAGACTTTTTCTCCTTCATCTTTCTCAAGATAGCGCATTAGTACTCCATCAAAATTTTGACTAAACAAAATACCATTAATCAGCTGAAAAGAAGCAAATTTTAATCTTAGTGCTCTTCTTTTTGTGGGATCAAGGTGACGGGGAGCTGATCCATGTATAAGAAAAAAATTTATGTCATCGTACTAGGGACTAACAGGGTTTTGCGCACAACAGATTTGATTTTGATAGTGTTGTCCTGGATTTAACATATCATTTTTCTCTTGCTGTCCTACAGCTGAATGAATGACCAATTTGCATAAACCTTGGCCTCTTACAATTTGTGCTGGGGTGATTTCTATGTCATATTCTTGTAAGGATGTGACCCAGTTTGCCCTTTTTTCACCTAGTTCTTTCTGTACTAATAAATTTCTGACGACCGGGTAAGGGACAATGATTTTCATCCTAGGTTTCAACAGATAAGATCGGAAGTGCTTTACTTCTTTGAAAACAGCATAGGCTTGTTGATCTACTGCTGGGTAATTATGTTCCCCTCCCTTGAAGGTTGAACTCATAAAGCCGATTGGGACCTCATTGTTTTTAGTGTTCTTTTGAGTTAGGACAACAACGTAAGATTGATCAGAGGCAAACGTGTAGAGGGTGAAGCCTTGCAAAAAATTGGGGCTCATTAGAGAAGGAGAGTCTATTATGGCCTTTTTTATTGAATCGAAATCATGTCTTTCTAATGTTCCCCAATGGTACTGTACATCCTTTTTTATTAAGTTTTGTAATGGTCTGACCATTTCTGAAAAGCTGGGGAGGAATCTCCTAACAAAGCCTATCTGACCTAAGAAAGATTGCATGGACTTTTTTGACGAGGGAGGGAGCAGTTTGGAAATGAATTGAGTTCTTTCAAGGTCAATAATCATCCCTTCGCTCAATACAATGAATTCGAGGAGCTTACCTTGTTCTACTGTGAAGATAGAGTTTTTAGGATTCAAAGAAATGTCGTACTTAGGACATCACTGTAGAATGGATCTTAAATGAGCTAGATGATCTTCTTTATTTTTCGAGAAGACAATGACATCATCTAGGTAAACTACTACAGATTGATTGATTAAGCCTCTGTGAGCGATGTTCATCGCTCTTTGGAAAGTGGCACCGGTGTTTATGAGTCCAAAGGGCATCTTTCTATAAGTGTAGGTTCCCCATGGAGTGCGGAAAGTAGTTTTGAGTTGGTCTGAGGGAGACATAACGACTTGGTTGTACCTTAAAAAACCATCCAACAAGGATAACCTTTCAGAACCAAATAACTGTTGAAGGATCTGTTCCATGGGAGGGATAGGGTAGTTGTCTTTATCAGATGCTTGGTTAAGATTTTAGAAATTGACACATAGTCCGATTTCACCACTCTTCTTTCTGACAGGGACAAGATTAGAGACCCATTGTGTGTGCCTAACTGGGAAAATTATCTTAGCGTTCAGGAGTTTGCTTAATTCCTTCTTGACCGTTGGTTCGAGTTTTGGGTGCATTTTCCTTAACTTTTGTTGAAAAGGTTGGGTTTGGGGTTTCATGGGAATAACGTGTTGTATGATGTTAGGATCGAAGGTTTTTAGGTCTTTGTACGTCCAAGAAAAAACATCTTTGAATTCCTTAAACAACTTAATAAATGCTACTTTTTCTTGCTCAGAACACCCCAACCCTAAATTAATGCACTGTGGATTGTCTTTAGTTCCCAAATTTACTTTTTCATGCATCAGGGAGGAACTATTCATTTTACAGTTCAGAAATTTTATGAACTTGTCGTGAAGATCATAAAAATTTTCTAATCTAACCACAGATTTCGGGATAGAGTTTATCATGTCTGATGAAGATTCTCGAGATCTCAGATATGGTATTACAGTAAAGTCACGAAGATTTTCTTCATGGGTTCCTTCGTCGATCACCACACCCTGGAAAGTTCCTTCCATATGCAAAAAAATTATAATTTGTTGATCATCATCGAAGACTCTCTAATTCGTAATGTTGTCTGGGACGGACGGGCTAAACAACAGTTCGACAGAAAATGCATTCGGAGATAAGCCTTTTGTAGGGAAATTTTTTTAAGCGACGTTAGCTAACAAATCATCTTCCGAATTATTCAATCTAGGAATATAATTTATGTTAAATGCAGAAAAATTGTTCATCAAATTCCATACCTCAGTTTGATAGATTTTAAGGTGCGGAGATAAACATTGGATAGAAGTTTTTACCTGTCTAACCACGATTTACGAATCACCAAAGACAGTCAAATTTTGAATGTTCAAATCTAATGCTTTTCTGAGGCCTTGCAGGAGTGCCTCATATTTGGCTGTATTGTTGGTAGATTCGAATTCTAACTGTCAAGCAATCAGAGTCTTGTTACCTGCTAGATCAATGAGCATGCACCCTGCACCAGCTCCTTCTTTAGATTTTGGCCCATCAAAGTAAAGAGACCATATTTTATTTTCGTTGGGTGCATGTGGCCACTAGGAGACGGCTGTTGATTGTGTGCACGTCATAATTTCAGATTGTTGTTCCGGGTTAGTAATGGTAGAAGTTTTGGCCATGAAATTTCCAAAAAAAGTATCCATCCCATGTATTTCAGGTGAATTTGCAGAAGGAGTGAATGTTTCATTGGGATCATTTAAATCAGTCACTGTGAACTTCAGATAGCATTCATGATTTACCTTGATTCTGTTAGGATTTCCATTCTCAGGCAGCCACAAGTGAGACAAATCCATTGCAAAGTAGACATGTAATTGTTCTGACCAATCTCTACTTAAAAACAAACCATAAACTTATGGGATATCTACAACAATAATATCAATCACTTGATGAACTTTACGATTAGATGACAATCTTATAAGCACATTTCTTAATTCCCCTATCACTTTAACACTAGTTTGATCAAGCTGGATAATTTTCAAGATGGATGGTTGAACTTCGACATTAATCTTTTGACAGACAGACCAAGGCATTACGTTAGATGATCCACCTGAATCTACCATACAGTTATGTACATTCCTATTGAAAATTTCAAAAGTCAACAAAAATGGAGGGACATTTATGCGAGTATTAACGGTGGAAGTTTGTTGTTTTTTACTTGCAGCCTCTGAAACTGGTTTATCTACATTTTTTACATTATTTACAGGAAGGTGTATTTTATCATGAGGCTTGGATGTAGTTTTGGTGGAGGCCTTCTGAGAAATTTTGGGGCTTCTTTGAACACCTTTGTTGCTATTCTCTGCAATATTCTGCAACATTTTTTGCAGAAGAAAAGGGAATTTTAATAATTCATAAACAAAAATATTAGCCGTAAGATTTTTTAGATCTTCAATTAAATCATAATCTAAACTTGGGTTTACTGAATTTTGTTTAGTCTCAGTTGATTTAGACTATTTTTTAGGAAAATTCGTCGTAATTTCAGAAGAAGGCTTATTTGTTGGCTTGCTCCTAGTATTGTAAGGATGCACTGTTTCAAAATTAGCTTTAAAAATGCTATCCGAAAAATGTCCGAAAATATTCAGAGAGGATTCATCTTCTTCTACCATCTCTTTCTCAGCTACCTCTTCAGGAATCTCGGGAGGAATCAAGTTATCGTGTGCTTCTAGGATCATTTGAATAGCAAATTGTAGGCTTTCTAGATTTAGGCCTTCATCATTTGAGTTGGGTCGGTTGGTGGGAAAAGGCTTCCTAAAAGGGGGTTTGTAAGGTCCTTTGCTTGAAGAAGCTTCTTCAACTGACCTTTTCAAATCTATAACTTGATTGGAAAATTTCTAAACAACTTTCTGTAAGTTTTCTAAATCTGAACTCTCAGGTTGAGCCTTGTTTTGGGAAGGTCTAGGAAGGATTTCGATTTTCTTTTTGGAAGATGAACTAGTCTGTATCTCGTTTCTAGTAGTGTCTTTTAAGATGAGAATGTCTTTCTTGATCTGACTGGCCTCTTCGAAGGCTTCTAATAGCGTGGCTTCCTTGGATCTCTTTACCCAAATGGCTATGTTTTGATGTAATGCTTTCGTGTAGTATGCGACTATAAGATTCTTGGCAGGCATCGAATCCATAGGGATTCGGTTCTTTAGTGTGAGGAACCTTTGATTAAAGTCTTTGATCTTTTATTTGGGGTTCATTTTTAAACTAGAAAGCTCCATGACTAAAACTTTAGAAGACTTGTCGTCTCCGAACTTCTCAAGGAAACAGGATTCAAATTTCTCCCATGACACGATGGTGTGGGGATGTCGGGCAAAGTACTAGGTAGAGGCATTGCCTTCAAAGGTGTAGGGAAACAATATATAGACTACGTCTTCGTGATCAACACTACGGAGTCTAATGGCTAACATAAACTTTTTGATGTGATCTTCAGCGATTTGTTTGGAGTCTGGGTCAAACTTAGGGAGCCATTTCTCCAGTTGTTTGGGCAAAGGATGCTGAGGCCCAGGTATGGCCACTGCATCTTGGTCAAGCCAGGGTCTGGCGGGATTGTTTGCATTGGCCATAGGTGTGGGTGGTGTCAAAGGCTGGGGTGAAAAATTACCTTCGTCTGAGGATTCTTCTCCAGAAGAAGAAGGAGATGAAGGAGGTGGTGACGGTGGAATACCAGATCCTCCTACTGCAGGAGTGAGGATTGGATCTGTAGGGTTTAAGGTAAGGTCAGTACCTCCAAGTTGTTCTCTAATATCAGAGAAGTCTAATGGTTGATTCAAAGTTTGGTTTGGTTTTCTTATACGGGCTAAGGCACTGTGCGTTCTTATGAGGGATTGGCGAACAATCTCTTGTATGTCACCACCGGAAGGATTTGGAGTTAGTGGTTCAACAGTGATCCATAGATCGTGGTTTGATGTGGTTGTTGTTTGAGGGACAATGTTGTCGTCTGAATGACTTCTAGTTACTATAGCTGAGTGGGTAGGTGGGGGAGGAGTCTTACGACCTCCTCATGCCATTAATAGTTCTCAGGCCCTCCCTCTAGCGCCATTTGTTGACGGGAGAAATTGCCCACTCATCAACTGGAGGAGTGAATCCGATTTGGAGTTGTCCAATTAACCCAAGCCATTTGGATTAATTCACTCCGACGGTTTTAGTGGCTCCATTGGCCGATCTAAGTCCTAAAAAAGGGAAAAAAATAACTAAAATAGAAACAAGGATCTAATAAATGACAATCGCTAACAAACATACACACATGTAATATACATGTGTAGTTTAACTAATTAATACTTATAAAATAACTCTACTTATCATATGCACAAAATATACAAATAATTTTATTTCTAATATATATAATATGTACAAAATGCAAATTTTAATCTAAATCCATGAAAATCGAATGTAAATTGATTTTTTAAACAACAGTAAAGCTATTATCTAATCTTTTTGATTTTTTTTCTTATAATATTTATATAAAAGGAATCGAATATCAAACTATCTAATTAAACAAAAGAAATAACAAATGGTAAAAAGTGTTTTAACTATAGGGAACTTCTATATTTATTATGCTAATGAAATGAAATAAAAGGCTGACATGTTGTCGCATCCAATATCTATTCGATGTGTAGCATTCAATCACCTTATCTGACGAGGTAAACCTGCGACAGATCTTAACATTGCTCCCAATAAATATGAAGCAATAATGATGGAATTTGAATGACAGAACACATAAGAGATACGATCACAGAAATCTAATAATTTTACAAGCAACCACAATAGGATAAATCTTGCTGTGAGCACTTGCGTATAAATGTTCAATCAAAGATAAAGATAAATATCTTAATTCAAGTTTGATAGAATGATTACTGTGTGTTAAATCTGGAACATGAAACATGGATAACATATAAACTTTTATTCTACCAGCTTGTAGTAAACCATGACAGCGAAAGCAATCATAATCTATTTACAAATTGAAGTAAACATGACTTGAATAAAACCACAATATGGAAAAGCTAAAGTTGTGATGAGTATTATATTCCATTCAAGTCTGTAAATGAAAAATACATAGTTTTGCCCCAAGATGAGATGATGCAATGTGTACAAAATAACATGCTTATATAGGTTCCAGGAAACAAAATTGTTTGATGTTGATAATATCAAATATGTTTCAAAAATATGGGGGATGCAACCTCCCTGATTTCATTAGATATCAAAACTATCAACAGCCTAATCTATTTACTAAAAACACAAAGTTGATATGGCTAGGAGATATTCAACAGTGCCTCATATCTCCTTGGAAATCATGGGTTCCTGAAACAAATGAAAATGGGAAGATTTTATATATGTTTTCAATTGTCAAATCAAGCAATTCAAAATTTTCTAACTGGCTACAAAATCTTATGATTCTGTAGCTAGTTTTAATAGCAACTACAATCATATTTTCTTCAACAAACAAAACAAACTAATATTTATAAGAAAGATAATCCATTCAATCAAATCATATGTCCTAACTTGAGAGTGACAAAATCATGCTAAAATTTAAAAAGATCATACCTCAAATCATGGAATTAAAACATATCAAGCAATCTTGGAGTTTACGATTGCTGTCGCTGCCTCTACATTCTTGAAAATGACAGATCCTGTAGTTTTTAGGTGTTTCTCCTTTTCTTGGGTTATGGATTAGAGTCTATTGTTCTCTTTTGTCAACCTATCGACTTGGTCTACTAAATACTTAAGATGGGACTGTAGCAAAGGCACATCTATATAGTACCTGTCAATCCACGATCGACACTCATCACACTGTGGCTGTAGGGACTGTGCATTGGCACTGAAAGCATTAAGGGTTGGAGAATCGTCCACGCGAAAGGTAGGTTTATCCTAGAGTTGAATGCCCGAGAATTCTGGGTACCTTTTAGACATGGAGGTAGGTTGTTTACATAGTCATAGGGTGTGTCAGGATAGAGCCCGTATGACATGGGATCTTCTTCAGCCAAAAATCTCTCAATTTCTAAATCTGAGTCTTCACTTACTTCAATTGTGTTGTTTGTGTCTGCATAGGGTTTGATTTTATTCCGAACACTTCATGAAATCAAATGAATAGCCCTTTTATTCTCGAAATTAATATCGACGTTGCCCTTGTGCTTCTTCCATGTAGGTTTCATAACAGTTTTAGTGCAACTCTTTGGGTCTGATACCGGTCGATTGTCTTGTTGGATAACATTAGAGTAGCTAGGGAGTTCATTGTTAGAGGCAATATCATAGGCCTGGAATGATGGGGAAGAGGCGGTAGGTTTCAAAAGGGTTTCCATGATAACCGGATTATCGACCTGTCCCAATTCATGGTTTCCAAAACCATTTCGTATGATAAATGAATCCGAACAGTCATTTTGGGACTGTAACTGGTGTACAAGGATAATTTTAATAAGCCCATGGTGGAATAAACTTGAATCTAACCTATGTTTCCTAAACCGTTTACCCATCTTATACAGACTTCTAAGCAGGAAATAGGGAATATTCAATGGGAAGCCAATGAAACTCATAAGCAAGCGTAGATGATACAGGAAAACTAAACCGAATCTTCCTTCACACGTAATGAATTGTTTCACAATAGCAAGTAGATCATGCCATCTAGGTTTTAAGGATGAGACTGGAATACCTCGATCGCAACTAGTAACTTTTCGTGAGGTGAACATCAAAGCCCAGGGGACCTCTTCAACTTTCGCATTCTTGAACCATTTTTTCTTGACAGCTGGAAAACCCGTGGCTTGGCTTAAGAAATATTCCGTTACTTCTAACTGCACATCACCTATCTTTCCCCTGTATCCATCGAAGGTCGAGGAAAACTCTTGGGCAACTCGAAGATTGTAACCCTTAAATTTTTCGATGAACAAATGCCAACCGTTCCTTTCTAAATCATCCCTGGCGTTATCATATGATAGCAGGGTTTGGATGCCATTCGACTCGATCCTTACCACTGGAGCTATGGCGAATGGAAGGGAATCAACACAGAACTCACCGGTAGAGTTTGATAAAAATCCACAGAGCCATGACCTCGAGTCTTATCAAAACAATGCTACGATAGTTCAAACGGTGGGTAGAGGCGTTAATCACCATGCGTGGGAGAAAAATCGTGAAGCCCGAGACCATACTTGGGAGTAATGGCATGCTGTACTTCACGTGCCACCTTGTCATTGGGTACGTATTAGGATCAGAGAACTTTGACAACCAAAGTATGTGCATTCATAGATTAATCACAAAGGTAAGTGCATTGAATAAAAATTGAATAGCTCAAAGTTTCATGAATAAAAAATCCATCAATATCAATATAAAAAATCGAAAATTAATGAATGGAGGTCTTGCGCTTATGCAACCAAGGCATGCTTAGAACCAAAAGGGTCATAAACAAGGAGGACAACATGTTGATAGAAAAAATATGACAATTCTATAATAAACCACATGAGCAGTCTTCCTTTAATCACAAATAAAATAAAAAATGTCAATTACAACCGTGAGTTTTCATGCTTACAATCATGAAAACAAAAATCGAAAAAAAGATATGTAAAAAGCGACAAGTGACAAGTGTCGTTTAGTGAGATTGCTCATGACGAGTAATGAAAATTTAGAGACCCTGTGTAGGCATCTTACAAACAATAGAAATTATATTATTGCTGCCAACACTCCCCTCCCTTTCTCTCATGTTATCCCTCTCTGTATATCACTCTCTCTCCCTACCCCTCTCTCTTTTTACCCTCTCTCTCTCTCTCCCACAAATATATATCTCTTTCATTCACTCTTTCTCAGTCTACCCCCCCTCTCTCTCTATTCCTTCGTCCCTCTCTACCCTTCTCACTCTCCCACCTCTCTCTCTCTCTCACACACACACACTCTTTCCCCTTCTCCTTCTCTCTCCTCCCTCTTCCACTCTCTCTCCCTCCATCTATTTCTCTCCATTCTCCCTCTTTCTTGTTTCCCCTCCCACCATCTCTAGTGCTTCTATATTCTAATTTATATATTCGTACATGTAATACATACTGGATATATATTCTAATTTATATGATTTTTGTATGATTGTTTTGACTATAAAAGTATTGAAAAATCTCAAACTAAATACACTATAAAAAAAACCGTGTACATCTTTGGATGTTTTCCTTCCATATTCACAAATCATACACATACTGGATATATATTCTATTTTATATCATTTTTATATCATTTTTTTGACGATAAAAGTATCGAAAAATCTCAAACTCAATACATTAGAAAAAACATGTACATCTTTGGATGTTGCCCTTCCATATTCACAAATCATATTGGTTTTTTTAATATTTAAAAGAATTGGATAAAAAAAAACATTTAGTTTATTAAGGTAATAAAGTTAGGTATAAATTAACAAAAGTTGCAAGGTAATATAATCTTTGTCTTTGGTAGGTTTGAAAATTCATAATAATAATGATTTAAAACCTCATATATATAATTAAATTTATTATTTAAATTTTATTATTAAAAGTTAGTGAAAATAATTATCAATATTAATATTTTTATTATAATTATAATTGATTATTAAATTAGTAAAATTAATTATTTWTATTTWTATTTTTATTATAATTATTATTATAACTATATTTAATATCACTATAATATAATATTAATATTCATTAGTGAAATTAATTATTACTATTAATTTTTTCATTAAAATTATAATTGATTATTAATATTACTATATTTATTATGATTGTAATCTATTATTCATATTAATATTTTATATATTTTATATACTGTATAAAGTATTAAATATTTTACTGCAAAATACATAATATTTAATATGAAAATGTTTTCACATAAATTCTTGTCAGTTTTGATGGCCTGATGGCCCGACGTGAATGCCACAATAAGGCCTCAAACTTTTCAACCAATGACACTTAAAAAAAAAAGTTATTTTATAGATTAAAAAATAAAAATTGTATTTCTTATGTAGAACATTAGGTTTCCCATGGAAATTTTTTAAGTCAATGGAAATTAATGTCAAATCAATAGCAAACTCATTGCTATAGTCCTTCTTTCACAGGGACTAATAAAGGTCTCAATCAATTTTGGTCTTCAACATAATTTTTTTATCACATAATTTTTGTACATAAATAGAATAGTTGTTTTGCAATGATCTTAGTAAAGTTATTATATAACATGTGTTTTCTCCTAAGAAGTCATAAGTTCAATTCAGAGGGGGTAGTGTATGCATACTTCCATAAAATTCACTCAAATCACTAAACAAAGAGGGTTCATTTCCCACAAGCTACAGGATCTTAACTACCAATTTCATGCTTGACTTGGTAATTACCATAAAATTAAATTATTATTATTATTATTATTATAAATAACCAAAACATCAAATTTTGAACATAAGATGTTGAATATTGATCTACCTAAGCATTGTAGAAACTAACACATGAGGGAGACTTATTAGTTCCATCCTTTAGGCTAGAAATATAGTAATCGGTTCAACGAATTTCAATTAGTCTGGTACGTATTTAAAAACCTTTTAACCTAATGTTTTTGTAAACATTTCACATGCAAGTATTTGAAAATATTTTATCCTAAAGTTTTGATAACCATGTAATGATCCAAAGCCATTATGCAAGGATCATCACGGTTTTGGTGTATTTTTAAAACTTTTTCTAAGTGAGGTATTCCATCAAACAGTTTGTTGTCCTACTTGTTTAGATGTGTTTGCTTGCTGAATGGCCTCTTGATTTCGGCCTTAGGGTTTACCGATTTGTTTATATGTGTGTATGTAGAAAATAACAGAAAGAGACAACCATGGAACATACCTCAACCATACGCAATATGATAGACAAACCAAAACATCTCAAATCTTCTTTATTAATAAGATTGAAGAACCTGCTACAATGAGGATGCCAATAGATGGCCAAGAAGATAGATAATAGAGCTTCTAAAAAATTCTAACAACAATACAAAATAAGCCTCTAAAGGCTGGATAAGAGATGAAGACCAATGTCAAGTGCCAAACCCCTCAAGCTGGAAGATGCCACGTCCTGCTGCAGTGCTGAAGCTCCTCAATATTTCGTCCCTGCTGACAAAGGTGTCCAATCACCCTAAGAATATGCCAACTGATAGATCGAGAAGCTGCAAGGACAACCTAGGTGTCCAAATCTCCAAATCCACCCTCAAACCCTGTAGATATGAAATCCTCCCTCTGAATGGTGCACCCCACTAGATGACTGAAGCCCTAGATAATTCGGCCTTGCTGAAGGAGGCCTCCAAATGCTCTGAAACTCTCTAGAAATATAGATCGGGACACTGCAAGTCACTAGGTGAAGTCTCAGGGTCATATCTGAAGTGTAACTCCTCCAAACTGACTAGATCAGAATC
Organism: Picea engelmannii; assembly: GCA_009831015.1. Taxonomy (NCBI): domain Eukaryota; kingdom Viridiplantae; phylum Streptophyta; class Pinopsida; order Pinales; family Pinaceae; genus Picea; species Picea engelmannii. Next base: position 513,203 of record ML800223.1, on the reverse strand, counting down.
TCAAAAATTCCCTCCTTCTCTTCAACTCATCCCACTACTCTTCAAAAATAATCTGAACCATGAAACTCTCTTAGAAAGCACTAGGAATGATGGTGAAGACCCTGCAAGAAGAACCCAAGTAATGGAATCTCTAGAAACCCTGCCAATTTCCTACAACAAATCCCTCTCCAAGGATGGTGCACCCCGCCTACTGGAAATCCTCAACTGGTGCGCCCTCTCTCTATCTGCACATGAAATTGATGTAGAATCCCCCTACAACTATGTAGATATAGAACTAGAATGGTGTGGGAGAGTACTGGATCTGCGAGACCAAGCTTGGGAAAAGATAGGTGGAATCTTTCACCACCGAATCATCCTCTAGGGTTGGTTAAGTCAAAACCCTCAAAACCCCCAAGAGATGGGCTTACTAACTAAACCCATATATCAAAATAAGATCATACATGAATGAATGAGAAGAGGCCCTTGCCTTTCCTTTATACTTTTGGTTCACCTTGTCCCTCCAAAGTGACTTTCACTTTATTAATATTTAATTAATTAATTAAGTCACTTTGATTAATTAATTCACCTTTTTACCTCTGAAAAGCTTCTTATCTCTCCTTGTGGCTTCCCTTGCGACTGCAAATCACTTCTAGCCATCCCATCCTGTAGTGTTGATCCTCCCAATTCTAATGAGCTATTATACTAAGAGGTTCCTCCAAGTAATGTGCCCAAAATGACTTCTTCACTAAGTCTTCAGTGATTCCAATTAACTTATAGCTCAGAATAGTCAAAATCACGGAAATAGTCGGAATGCAACGAAACCAAAGCCAACCTATGCGGAATGGCTCATAATGATGGAATATAATGATCAATGCAAGATGGACCCCAAAATGCCTCTCAAATTCCCCTGTACTCACTATAACATCCATCTGGCTACTCTGGTCATCATAAATCTCTACACTATGATGATGTCCCAAAGTGGGGACATTACAGTCCTCCATACTAGAAAATTGTTTGTCCTCAAGCAATAAACAAATCCACTCAAATAAAATACCAGGATCCCATGTCCACCTCTGGGATACACAGTATAACCCATCAAAAGACGAACAATAGTACACTCCACCCCTTGGATCCCATATCAGGAATTGAACTACAATACTCTACGAAGCATAATCCTAAAAGATATCAACCTTGTGAACCTCCTACATAGGACACATGGCCTCATCTTGGAATGAGTCCATCCTCCAATTCTCTACCAAGATCCACACGGCCTCCATCAACTGCACATGCTGATGCCAGAATGAGGTACTGCAAGACCTCTGTGAGACACCCTCAAGCGCTATGCTCCCCTCAACACTGAAGCTGAATGGAATGTTAGAACAAATTTTCCCTGCAAAGGTCCAATCGCCCCTATCAGTCAGTGAAATTCTCAAACCTGCAATCCCTGGGTCCCATGCTAGTCTCTGTTGAAGATCCCCATGCTGACACTGTACTATGATGGCCCTGCCTGACTGCTCCCTGTATGTATACTGGATCCTCCAGCTAGAATCCTTATGGCCATTGGACCTGTTGTCTAGAAACTGTACCTGTAAGGACATATCTGTAAAAGAAGTACCTATCCACCAATCTCCACGTCCTATCATGATGATCAAGAGTGAAAATTTGCCTCCCTCTAATAGACAAATTCCTGCAGACCCACTCCAAACTGACCCCTGCTGGAGTGTGTGGCTCTCTGGCGCAACCTGGGTCATCATGTAGTTAGATATCCTGCTAGCCAAATGAACACCCAGACCCCATGGTAAAGTTGGAAGTTTATCACTTCCAATCTCCTCTAACTACTCCTGTGTGAGACTGCTCACTGTCAGAAGCCCTATGTGCTCATATTCTATCCTCCTCATGCTGTTTTCAATGACAAATGTGTTGAAGAATGATAACATACATATCCGTAGCTGACTCTAGGACTGGAAGGTGTCACATGCTTTGGTCAATTCCAAGGATTTGACCAGAAGCTCGTCCATCGGTATCCATGATATATGATATCCTATGGTCATCACTGAATCCCAACCATCCAGTACAACTGGAAGTAACTCCTCCAACTACTTCTCAACCCACCTCCACCTCACATCTCCCATGCAACTACTGATATGGTGAAGGTGCTCTCTCATAACTAGGTGCTGCTACAAAAGAGTGACATCTGCATGCTCCCCTAGGTGTGTCTCATCCCTGCAAGGTACTATACCCCTCTGAATCTCATCATACATCTCGACATCTCTCTCTGAGATATTACTCATCACTGTAGGCTTCGATCTACTCACATCGTCTCCCGTAGACTCATGCTGCATCATAGATCCTGGGCGTACTAGTGGATCAACCTCTACCTAGAGGCCAACCGCTCTTGAAAGACAAATGGAAGTTTCATCCATCATCTGGTGCTCCTCTGCTAGATCATCCACATCTCCTAGCAACATGAATGAATGATATATCTGAGTGTCTACTAAGATAGATGAGGTGGATCTATGACAAATCTCCTTGAGAGACTCATCTGATATAGACTCTGATTCTTGAAGGGTTGTCTGTGTACCTCTCAAGAATCCTCGAGTGCTCTCCAACTCTTGAGTGAGTCAGACCATATACAACTCCTGCTTCCTCAAGGCCTCTTGATGGATCTCACCAATCCTCAACAATAAATCCCTATCAGCCATCAACTTATGGTAGTCAGTCCTCATCACAGATACTCTCTCCCTGAGAGTATGAAAATCATCCATGGCAATCCCCTCATATGAACTACCATGTGGCACTGGTGCTCTCCAACAATAATCTGCCATCACTGCATTCATGTCATCAATACGTCTAGTGGCTTCCATGATCATAGCCTCACTAACCCTCAATTGTGTTGCTAAGTGGTGTGACTCTTGATCATAGTCATGATGAGGTACCCCCTTATGCCTCTCACTGCTAGTTCCATCACTAAAAACACTCTTTGAAGAAGATAAAGTGTTGAACTGCCTATTGTCTATTGTGTTGCTAGGTCTGCCCATACGTAACTACACATCATCCTCAATTGCTAGCTCCCTCTGAATCATATTGTATCCAGTGTGAGCAGTTGTATCCTCCTGTGCACTTAACCTACTACTATCATCTGTGCCTAGATCCCATATAGTTGTGTCCAGACACATGCTATGGTCATCCCGACTGCTAAAGAGTGCATCCTCATCAATGCAGGCTGACCCTAGAATTAAGTGCTCCATCAACGTGTCAACCTGTACAATCTGCTCAACTAATGGAGTCTCTAATAACTATGACTCCATCTCCTCTAGATGACCTGTATGTGTGAGGTCAACTACATGTACATCATGTACCTTCTCCTGGATCTATGGGTCTACCTGTCCATGGTTTGCATCCCTCACACTAGGCTCATCCAACATACTTGACGTGCCACTGAACTCCTCATGTGATGTGGCTATCATGGTTGTCGGAATAGGAGACAGATGTGTCACGACCCCCATAGGAAGCTCATCATATCTAGGTGCTAACACATGTGAATCCTCACTAATGTCACCACTCTGTTGAGGCACAAGGTCATCAATGGTATGTGATATGTCCACTAAGACATTGGTGCCATCGTCTTGTCCATCCTGCTACCTACCCACTACACAAGGGTCATCATCCTCCTCAAGTGTGAAATCATCCATATCCTTTGTGCAAGAGTCATCATCGCTATCCTCTAAGGTAGAGTCACTATCACTATCCTCTGTGCAAGGGTCACTGTCATCATTCGACTACTCCAAATCCTCATCATCACTATCGTAGTGTACCTCAATGATATGCTTCTTACCCTTACCCCTACACCTATGATCTGGTTCCCAAGGCACCTTGCAACTGTAGCAAAGTGATGCCAACGCCCTTCCTACACAACCCGCATATCGGAAGGTTTACGTTAGCTCACAGGATCTTCTCTTCACCCTTGGCCTGAAGAACTCTAAATGATCTTCTATTTCCTTATCGAAAAATCTCCACCCACATAATTCTTCACGTGATCCCTTTTCTTTACTTATCGGGGGATCGGACTTCGCGACTTCGCGAGGTCAGTGGTCTAGCACTCGACCCTCGAATACCCGATATCCGATGACAGCCAACGCTGACCTTTCCTTATCGGGGGTTTCTCTATCGCAATTTCCTGACTCGCAGTATAAAACAACCTGATTTACCGAACCCCGAATCCCGATATGCCGATACTCCGACGCACGCGTGGGTTGACCTTTCCACACACTGTCACCTCATCGGGATTTCAGATTTCTCTATATTGCAAATTCTGATGTCAATGTTTTCGGGGCTTCACTCTTCTCGAATTCCTGAAACTCCGATAACTCGTGCCACCTGTCCACCACTCTGACTCATGTGGCCCCACACTGTTCTCGTACCCGTCGGGATATCGCGTATCGTGATTTCGCAATTCCCGCTACCAAATCTTCGACTCTTCCCTCGCGAAATCCCGATAAGCGATTCCACGAGTGATCCAACGATCCTGGCTGGCTTGGATCAATGGCTCTATCTGTCCTCAGCTTAAAACTTCAGGAATACTTCCTTGTATCTCCTCGGCACCTTCATGATATCTAACGACTCACGGGATTTCGGGAATTCCCCTCAAGGAATTCTAACCGTCCGTCCTTCCTTGATGATTCCTGCGAATGACCAAGTATTTCTCCCAGAGCTCGCCCACCTGCAGCGTAACTTATGACGCCTGCTTGAACCTTAAAGGCACAATTTCTTTGCGCTGTCGTTCGACAAATTTTTAAAGACCTTATCCTTCCTAATCTTTTATAAAAGACCCTTTGCACGTACTCCTTGCGGCAACCTTAAATCACGTCTAAGTGTTTGAACCCTTTCGACTCTGTGCACACCTGCAACAGTAGTCTTTTAATTCTTGATCAAGTTCGCAACCCTAAACTTCACTCAGCCTGCGCACTCCTTGCACGGCTTTGGTGTCTAAATGCACTACTAGGTGAATGAAAACAAAAGTTAAACTACCTGGGCCCTTTGTCAACGCATTCCTTGCGGACACTTCGACTGCACTCCTTGCAGGAACTATAGCTCAGATAGAGAAACAATTGAAACTTATTCCTTCTTCCCTTCAGACTTCAATTCAACCATGAAATCATAAACACAACATATAAAAGAAAATGTATAACTGGAAGCAAACATTCATGAGCATATCATTCAGCATCAATACACAGAGAATAGACACAAAACCATGAATTTGGACCAACTCTTCTATTAATTCAAATATTTGTACATGGGTGTTCACAACTCTCTGCTTTTCCTATGCTCTTCTACTTCTTCTCCATTCAATAATGTTACAATATACAATGAGGGTGTCTATATCCTGTTTCCCTCTTGCGCTTTCAACTGTCTAGTCTAGAATTAAAATTCTACCTACTTGCATTAACTACTTTAAATGTCGTCTACCTACTAAGGACGAGAGAAATCCGCTCAAGGTCCATTTACAATATACAAGTGCGCTTCATTTAAATTTCCACATTAATGTTCGCGCAACAACTCCAAAGTAATTTCAAAATTTGTGTTGGCTTGTCTAGCTGTCTCTTGCCTTCCGCGCTGGCTCACTTGACGTGGGAGATGCTCTTGCATCATACTCCCTCACTTGAAAAAATTCATGGGCTCATGTCCATGAGCTCCTGCACGGTATGTCCATGCTTCTGTATCTTCGCTTCAGTCTCCCAGCTGGCATCTTCAACTGGATGGTTCTTCCATCTGACCAGATACTCAAAGTATTGCTTTCGCCTGGTCCTCTTACCAATTCATTTGTCCAGTATGCACTCCATCTGCAGCTTTTCTGCAACTGACATCTATTTCATCCACTGGATCACTGCCTGTTGAATCTCAGCTCCTGCTTTTCCAGCTCTATATGGGTACAAATCTGAGATATTGAATATCGGAGAAATTCCGATCCCATCGGGTAATTCAATCTCATAAGCATTTGTCCCATACTTCTTCAAGACCTTACATGGCCCGATTTTCTTCATTTTCAGCTTATTATATGTTTCTCTCGGGAACCTTTCCTTCCTCAAATGTGCCAGAATCAAGTCACCAACTTCAAACTGAAGTTGTCTTCTATGTTGATATGCTTTGCGCTTGTACTCTTGACTTGAATTCTGCAACCGCTCCTTCACCCGGCTGTGAAGTTCCTTCATCGCCTCTGCGAATTATTATGCACTAGTGCTCCTAGTCGCACTCTGTTATGAATCCCTGAGTTCATAAATTCCTCTCAGTTGCATGCCATAGACAACCTGAAATGGACTCTGCCCTGTGCTCCTGTTTACTGAGTCGTTGTACGTAAACTCTGCCTGCGACAATATGTTGTCCCACTGGCTGTGGTGTTATGTCACCAAGCTTCTCAACAAGTCTCCCAGACTTTTGTTGACCACCTCTGTCTGTCCATCTGTCTGAGGATGATAAGATGAACTAAATGTCAAATTAGTTCCCAACTTTTTCCATAAGGTCCTCCAAAAATGCCCTATGAACTTTGTATCTCGATCTGAACCAATACTCCTTGGCAAGCCGTGAAGTCGAATGACTTCTCTGAAAAACAGATACGCGATGTGATTCGCGTCACTGGTTTTCTAACATGGAATGAAGTGTTCCATTTTAGAAAATCTGTCCACTACCACAAAGATTGAATCAACACCTCTTTGTGTTCTTGGCAACCCCAATACAAAATCCATGCTAATTTCATCCCACGACCTCTCTGGTATGGGCAATGGTTGATAGAATCCCGCATTCTGTCTCTTCCCCTTTGAATGCTGGTAAATTCTACATCTATCCACAAATATCTTGACATATTCTCGCATTCCTGGCCAAAAATATGACTCATTCAGCTTCGCGAATGTTTTGTCATGACCGAAATGTCCAGCCAATCTGCTGCTGTGTTTCTCCTTCAGCAAGTTCTCCCTTATGGAGCATCTTGGAATACACAGTTGATTACCTCGAAACAACAATACTTCCTGGATCATATACTCTATCCATTGGCTTCTGTCTCTGAGAATTGGATTCTCAGCTGCTTCATATGCTTCCTTAAGGTCTGGGTCATCTCTGTACATGTCCCTGAGATCATCAAAACCCAACGTTTTGACTTTAAACTCCTGCAACAACAAACACTTCCTGCTCAAAGCATCAACAACCTTGTTAGCAGTACTAGAAATATGTTTAATCACAAAAGTGAAATTCTTCATATACTCAACCCATTTAGCATGTTTCTGATTCAACTTCTCTTGTTGAGTCACAAACTCCAGTGCATGATTATCACTGTACAAAACAAATTCCTTCGGGATCAAGTAATGCTTCCATTTCTTCGGTGCCTATATAATAGCATAGAATTCCTTGTCATAAGTGGAGTATTTCAACTTTGCTTCATTAAGATTTTTCCTGACTCAAGACTGCCCCAATTGCAAATCCACTTGCATCGCATTTCACCTGAAATGTTTTCTGGAAATCTAGCAACACTAAAACTGTTTGTTCTATGATCTTCCGCTTCAACAAATTGAAGATCTTCTAGGCCTCTTCAGTCCAGTGAAAAGATTTGTGTCTTTTCTTTACTTTGTCCATCATCGTTGCGCTAATTCCACTGAAATTCCTGATGAACTTTCGGTAGAAGCTAGCTAACCCATGAAAAATTATCACCTCGAATATGTTCCTCGGTGATGGCCAATTCTTGATCACTTCTACCTTTTCTGGATCCATCCTCAACTCATTTTCCGAAATGACATATCCCATGTAAATGAGCTTTGTCTTCATGAATGACGATTTCTTCATGTTTATCAGCAGTTTCTCCTGTTGTAACCTCCACATCACTGTAGCCAAATTCTTCAGGTGCTCCGCTTCTGTCTTACTGAAAACCAATAGGTCATCCAAATATACAATGAAAAATTTCCCGATGAAATCCTTCAGGGCTTCATTCATCATCCTCATGAAGGTACTTGGCGCATTTGTTAAGCCAAACGGCATAACAAGCCATTCATACAACCCTTCGTTTGTTTTGAATGTTGTTTTCCATTCATCACCTTCTCTCATGTGAATCTGATGATAACCGATTTTCAAATCAATCTTTGAAAAATATTTTGCTCCACTTAAGCAATCCATCAGATCATCCATCCTCGGTAATGGAAATCTTTACCTGATGGTTATCTTATTAATCGCCTTTGAGTCAGCACACATCCTCCAACCTCCGTATTTCTTCGGACTGAGTACTATTGGAACAACACACGAACTCAATCTTTCTCTAACCAAACCTTTGTCCAACAACTCATGGACTTGCCTCTTAACCTCCTCATTCTCCTGCGGCGTCAATCTGTACGTGGCTTTGTTTGGAAAACTGGCTCCTGGTATGAGATCAATATGATGACTCACACTCCTGATCAGTGGCAACGAATGAGGTAATTCATCCACTACAATGTCAGCGAACTCTTCCAGCAGTTCCTGAATCTCCTTTGGTAAATCATCTATCCTCGTGCTAGTCAGAATAATCTTCGGCTTCCTGACCACAATGAACTGTGGATCCTCCTTCTTCTTAACTTCTGTAAGAATTTCCTTCCCACTCATGAGAAGTACAATGTTTCTTACTTCCGGCTTCACCTCCCTATCTTTAATTGGAAGCAACATGTGTGTCCTCCCATTCTTCTCCAGGGTGTATGTGTTCATTCTCCCATCATGAATCACATTCCTTTCATATTTCCATGGTCTACCTAGCAATAGATGACAAACATCCATAGGAATGACATCACACAGAATCTTATCATTATATCCACCTATCTTGAATTCAACTAAACATTGTTTAGTGACAATTACCTGGTGTCCTTTTTGTAGCCACGAAACTCTGTATGGGCTTGGATGATCAATCGTTTCCAGATCCAGCTTCTCTACCATCTCTGTAGATACGAGATTATCCATGCTACCACTGTCTACGATGACCTTGCATACCTTGTCCTTGGTCTTGCAAGCTATCCTAAAAATTCTGGTCCTTTGGACTGAACTTTCCACCTCTTTCTCTGGTGTCAAAAAGACTTTTTGCATCATGAGCGATATTCCACCTTTAGAATATTCTGCCTCAACATCCCGCCTTTGTGCCTCGGTGATGTGAGCTTCTCCAGTTTCTTTGTTTTTCTATGGACACTCGTAAGACTTGTGCCCATTCTTTCCACATGTGAAGCATGTGATTACTCCACCTCCTCCTCTTCCTCTGCCTCTAGTACGAGGAAAAGTATTGTTGTCAGCATAATCTCCTCTCTACTCAGTATGCTGCCCTCTCTGTTCAACATATGGCCCTCTCTGTGAGGTTCCACCTCTCTCAACTTTACCCTGAGGTTTTTTCGAGTCATGTTTGGGCTTCTGGTATTTATCCTGGGCAACCGACTTGCCTCTGGGCTGGCTTCTGCCTTAGCCCCTTTGACCCTGCTTTCGGCTCAGCTTCTCTTCCACTTTCAAAGCCATCTGATAAGAATCTTCCACCGTTCGAATGGTAACCATGCTCATATCATCCTGGATGTCACATCTCAGGATATTCATGTATCTGGCAACTTTTTCATCATCGCTTTCCCAATGACTTGCCCTGATGTTCAGTTTATAGAACTCCTCATTGTATTCTTTCACTGTCATCGGCTTCTGTCTCAAGTTTTCCATCCTCCTGAACAGAGTAATTTGATAATCCCTGGGGATGAATTTCTCCTTCATCTTTGTGATCATCCTATCCTAGCTTTTGATCTTCTACTTTCCCTTGCAACATCTATCAGCTTGTAGTTCACCCCACAACAATGTTGCATGTCCCTTCAATCGTGTGACAACATGCTTGACTTTCTTGTCCTCTTCGACATCTTAGTAGTCGAAGTATTTGTCGATATCTCTAATCTAGTCTAGAAGCTCCTCTACATCCAAGTTTCCCTCATAAACTGGAATGTCCATATTTTCTCTTGCACCCATCCTGGAAATAGTTCTGATCAAACGCTCATTTGATGCATCTTCGGCTGCAACTTCCTCCTCACGTTCAGGCTCAACTTTGCTTTCGGAATCACTCAGATCCCCTGCACTGGTCATGTGTCTTTGCGCTGTCTCCATGTCTTCGAGTCTAGCTCAGAGATCACGCATCTCTTTCTCCATTTTTGGATTTGTCATTTGTCTGCCCCTCCTGCTCGGCATTTCCCTATCCTCTGGATCAGGTGTTTGTGCGTCCCTTCTCCTGGGCGGCATGGTGAATTCTCTTCTCTGCCACAGAAAGAAAAGAACCTTTCTGTGCTCTGATACCACTTGATGCCAATGCCCTTCCTACACAACTCGCAGGTCCCAAGGTTTACGTCAGCTGATAGGATCTTTTCTTCTCCCTTGGCCCGAAGAACTCTAAATGCTCTTCTATTTCCTTATCGGAAAATCTGCACCCACAGAGCTCTTCACGCGATCCCTTTTCTTTACTTATCGGGGGATCAAACTTCGTGACTTCCCGAGGTTAGTGGTCGAGCATTCGACCCTCGAATCCTTGATATCCGATGACAACCAACGCTGACCTTTCCCTATCAAGGGTTTCTCTATCGTAATTTCGTGACTCACGGTATCAAACAACTTGATTTACCAAACTCTGAATCCCGATATGTCGATAGTCCGACGCACACGTGGGTTGACCTTTCCACACCCTGTCACCTCATAGGGATTTCCAATTTCGCTATATCGCGAATTCTGATGTCAATGTTTTCAGGGCTTCACTCTTCCCAAGTTCCCAAAACTCCGATAACTTGTTCCACCTGTCCACCACTCTGACACATGTGGCCCCACACTGTTCTCGTACCCGTCGGGATATCGCTTATCACGATTTCACAATTCCCGCTACCAAATCTTCGACTCTTCCCTCGCGAAATCCTGATAAGCAATTCCGTGAGTGATCCAATGATCTCGGCTGGCTTGGATCAATCACTCTATCTATCCTGAGCTTAAACCTTTGGGAATACTTCATTGTATTTCCCCGACACCTCCGCGAGATCTAACGTCTCACGGGATTTCACGAATTCCCCTCAAGGAATTCTGACCGTCTGTCTTTCCTTGATGATTCCTGTGAATGACCAAGTATTTCTCCTAGAGCTCGCCCACCTGTAGCGTAACTTATGACGCCTTCTTGAACCTTCAAGGCACAATTTATCTACACTATCTTTCGCCAAATTTTTAAAGACCTTATCCTTCCTAAGATTTTATAAAAGACCCTTTGCACGCACTCCTTGCGGAAACCTTCAATCACGTCTAAGTGTTTGAACCCTTTCGTCTCTGCGCACACCTGCAACCCTGAACTTCACTCGGCCTGCGCACTCCTTGCATGGCTTCGGTGTCTAACTGCACTACTAGGTGAATGAAAACAAAAGTTAAACTACCTAGGCCCTTTGTCAATGCACTCCTTGCAGACACTTCGACTGCACTCCTTGCAAGAACTCTAGCTCAGATAGAGAAACAATTGAAACTCATTCCTTCTTCCCTTCAGACTTAAATTCAACCATGAAATCATATACACAACATATAAAAGAAAATGTATAACTGGAAGAAAACATTCATGAGCATATCATTCAACATCAATACACAGAGAACAAACACAAAACCATGAATTTGAACCAACTCGTCTATTAATTCAAATATCTTTACATGGGTGTTTAGAGATCTCTTCTTTTCCTATGCTCTTTTTCTTCTTCTCCATTCAATAATGTTACAATATACAATGAGGGTGTCTATATCCTGTTTCCCTCTTGCGCTTTCAACCGTCTAGTCTATAATTAAAATTCTACCTACTTGCATTAACTACTTTAAATGTCGTCTACCTACTAAGGACGAGAGAAATCCGCTCAAGGTCCATTTAAAATATACAAGTGTGCTTCATTTAAATTTCCACATTAATGTTCGTGCAACAACTCCAAAGTGATTTCAAAATTTGTGTTGGCTTGTCCAGCTGTCTCTTGCCTTCCGCACTGGCTCAATTGACATGGGAGATGCTCCTGCATCATACTCCCTCGCTTGAAAACTTTCATAGGCTCCTGTCCATGAGCTCCTGCATGGTATGTCCATGCTTCTGTATCTCTGCTTCAGTCTCCCAGCTGGCATCTTCAACTGGATGGTTCTTCCATTTGACCAGATAGTCAAAGTATTTCTTTCATATGGTCCTCTTACCAATTCATTTGTCCAGTATGCACTCCATCTGTAGCTTTTCTGCAACTGGCATCTGTTTCGTCCACTGAATCACTGGTTGCTCAATCTCAGTTCCTTCTTTTCCATCTCTATATGGGTACAAATCCGAGATATTAAATATCGGAGAAATTTCGATCCCATCAGGTAATTCAGTCTCATAAGCATTTGTCCCATACTTCTTCAAGACCTTACATGGCCCGATTTTCTTCATTTTCAGCTTATTATATGTTCCTCTCGGGAACCTTTCCTTCCTCAAATGTGCCAGAATCAAGTCACGAACTTCAAATTGAAGTTGTCTTCTATGCTGATCTGCTCTGCGCTTGTACTCCTGACTTGAATTCTGCAACCGCCCCTTCACCCGGTTGTGAAGTTCCTTCATCTCCTCTACGAATTCTTCTGCACTAGTGCTCCTAGTCGCAGTCTATTTTGAATCCCTTAGTTCAGAAATTCCTCTCGGATGCATGCCATAAACAACCTGAGATGGAATCTACCCTGTGCTCCTGTTCACTGAGTCGTTATATGAAAACCCTGCCTGTGGCAATATGTTGTCCCACTGGCTGTGGTGTTATGTCACCAAACTTCTCAGCAAGTCTCCCAGACTTCTGTTGACCACTTCTATCTATCCATCTGTCTGAGGATGATAAGATGAACTAAATGCCAAATTAGTTCCCAACTTTTCCCATAAGGTCCTCCAAAAATTCCCTATGAACTTTGTATCTCGATCCGAAACAATACTCCTTGGCAAGACGTGAAGTCGAATGACTTCTTTGAAAAACAGATTCGCGATGTGAGTCGCGTCACTAGTTTTCTAACATCGAATGAAGTGTGCCATTTTGGAAAATCTATCCACTACCAAAAAGATTGAATCAACACCTCTTTGTGTTCTTGGCAACCCCAATACAAAATCCATGCTAATTTCATCCCACGGCCTCTCTGGTATGGGCAATGGTTGATAGAATCCCGCATTCTGTCTCTTCCCCTTTGAATGTTGGAAAATTCTACATTTGTCCATAAATCTCTTGACATATGCTCGCATTCCTGGAAAAAAATATGACTCATTCAACTTCACGAATGTTTTGTCATGACCGAAATGTCTGGCCAATCCCCCGCTGTGTTTCTCCTTCAACAAGTTCTCCCTTATGAAGAATTTTGGAATACACAGTTGATTACCTTGAAACAAAAATCCTTCCTGGATCATATACTCTATCCATTGGCTTCTGTCTCTAAGAAATGGATTCTCATCTGCTTCATATGAATCCTTAAGTTCTGGCTCATCTCTGTACATGTCCCTAAGATCATCAAAACCCAACATTTTGACTTTAAACTACTACAACAGCAAACACTTCTTGCTCAAAGCATCGACAACCTTGTTAGCAGTACCAGAAATATGTTTAATCACAATAGTGAAATTCTGCATATACTCAACCAATTTAGCATGTTTCTGATTCAACTTCTCCTGTTGAGTCACAAACTGCAGTGCCTGATTATCATTGTACAAAACAAATTCCTTCAGGATCAAGTAATGCCTCCATTTCTTTAGTGCTTGTATAATAGCAAGAAATTCCTTGTCATAAGTGGAGTATTTCAACTTCTCTTCATTCATATTCTCACTGAAATATGCTATCAGCCTGTCTTCCTGACTCAAGATTTCCCCAATTGCAAATCCACTTGCATCGCATTTCAACTGAAATGTTTTCTGGAAATCCGACAACACTAAAACTGGTTGTTCTGTGATCTTTCGCTTCAACAGATTGAAGCTCTTCTCGGCCTCTTCAGTCCAATGAAAATATTTGTGTCTTTTCTTTATGATGCAGGAGCATCTCCCACGTCAAGCGAGCCAGCACGGAAGGCAAGAGACAACTAGAAAATCCAACATAGATTTTTGAATTTCACTTTGGAAGTTGTTGCGCAAATATTAATGTGGAAATTTAATGAAGCGCACTTGTATATTGTAAATGGACCTTGAGCATATTTCCCTCATCCTTAGTGGATAGACGACATTTAAAGTAGTTAATGCAAGTAGGTAGAATTTTAATTCCAGATTAGACAGTCTTAGAAGGAAAGAGCGAAACGGGATATAGACACCCTCATTGTACATTGTATCATTAGATTGAAATCATTCAGAGGAAGAAGAGAAAGCAGAGAGTTGTGTAAAGAACACCCATGTACATACATTTGAATTAATAGAAGAAATCTTTGATTCAAATTCATGGTTTGTGTTGTTCTCTGTGTATTGATGTTATGCTCCTTTGATGTTTGCTTCTTGTTATACATTTTCTTTGATATGTGTTGTGTATATGATTTCATGGTTGAATTGAAGTCTAAAGGGAGGAAGGAATGAGTTTCAATTGTTTCTCCATTTGAGCCAGAGAATTCCTGCAAGGAGTGCAGTTGAAGAGTCTGCAAGGAGTGCATTGACAGAGGGTTCATATAGAGATAGCTTTTGTTCTCATTCATCCCAAAAGTGCAGTTGGGCATAGGAGCCGTGCAAAGAGTGCGCAGGCCAGGTAAAAGTCTTAAGGTTGCGAACCTGAGTGAAACATCAAAGGACTGTTGTTGCCGGTGTGCACAGAGTCGAGGAACTTCAACACTTAGACGTGGTTGAAGCTTTTCCGCAAGGAGTGAATGCAAGAGTTTTCCAAAGGACTTGAAGGTCATGGGAAAATCTCAGGAAGGATAGGCCTTTGAGTTCGTCGAAGGACAGTGAGGACCAGTTGTGAATTGAATTTCGAGGGAAGCATTGTAAGTTTGCGAGCAGGCGAGCGAGTTCCGTGGAAAGGAACACTTGGTCCTTTCGCAGAATTCATCCGGAAGGAACGAACGGTCGGTATTCTTAGAAGAGAATCTGCGAATCTCCATTAGTCATCAAATCCGGTGGATGTGCAGGGGAGATACAGTGGTGTATTCTCGAAAGGTTAAGCTCAGGACAGATAGAGCGTTGATCCAAGTCAGCCAAGACCGTTGGATCCACACGCACATCGTGTATCAGGTTTTCGTAGATCGAACCTCCAAATTATTGCAACAGGAATTGCGATATCATGAGACGCAATATCCCGACGAGCCCTAAATCGTCCATCATTTGGCACGCATGTTAGAAGATCCAAAGAAGTCGGGGTTCGGAGCATCGGATATTTCAGAGACAGGATACTCTTACAGCTTGGAATTGCGATACGCGATATCCCGAAGGGTACATAAATAGTGTGGGCCATAGTTGAGTCGGCGAGTGGAGGACAGGTGGTACAAGATATCGGGGTTTCATGGCGAGAAGTCCCGATACAATAGTGACAGGATTCGCGAAGTCGCGAACCCCTAATTTCTGATAGAGGTGAGAGGACGACAAAAGGTCAACTTGCACGTGTGTCGGATAACCGACATATCGGGGGTCAGTAGTCAGTAAAACGAAGTGGTTGATATCGCGAATGGAGAATTCACGATAGGATAAATACCGACAAGGTAAAGGAAGGGTCAGCGTTGACTTGCATCGTGTCTCAGGGATTCAAAACACCAGCACTCGACCACTGACCTCACGAAGTCACGAAGTCTGATTCCCCGATAAGTGAAGAGTGGGGAATCGCGTGAAGAGTTCTGTGGGAGTAAATTTCCTGATAGGGAAATAGGAGGACCAGTTAGTGTTCTTCGAGCCGAGGGAAGAGAAGATCCTATGGGTTGATGTGGACCTTCCTAACTACGTGTTGTGTAGGAAGGGCATCGACATCAAGTGGTATCAGAGAACATAAAGATTCTTTTCTTTCTGTAGCAGAGAAGAGAATTCACCATGCCGCCCAGGAGAAGGGACGTGTAGACACCCGATCCAGAGGATAGGGAAATGTTGAGAAGAAGAGGCAGGCAGGTAACAAATCCAACCATAGAGAGGCAAATGCGTGATCTGAAAGAAAGACTCGAAGACATGGATACAGCACAAAGACGCACAACCAGTGCAGGGGATCTGAGTGATTCCGAAAGAGAGATTGAGGTTGAACGTGAAGAGGAAGTTGCAGCCGAAGATGCATCAAACGATCATTTGATCAGAGCTATCACCAGAATGGGTACGAAAGAAAAAATGGACATTCCAGTTTACGAGGGAAACTTGGATGCAGAGGAGCATCTAGAATGGATTAGAGCTCTCGACACATACTTTGACTATGAAGATGTTGAAGAGGACAAGAAAGTCAAGCATGTTGTCACACGCTTGAAAGGACATGCAACATTGTGGTGGGATGAGCTACAAACTGACAGACACTGCAAGGGAAAGCATAAGATCAAAAGATGGGATCGAATGGTAGCAAAACTGAAAGCAAAATTCATCCCCAGGGAGTATCAAATCACTCTGTTCAGGAGAATGCAGAACCTGAGATAAAAATTGATGACAGTGAAGGAATACACGGAGGAATTCTATAAACTGAACATCAGGGTAGGTCATTGGGAAAGTGATGATGAAAAAGTTGCTAGGTATATGAATGGCTTGAGATATGATATCCAGGATGAGATGAGCATGGGTACCATCCAAATGGTGGAAGATGCTTATCAGATGGCTCTGAAAGAGGAAGAGAAGCTGAGCCGAAAGAAGATTCAAAGGGGCTGAGGTAGAAGACGCTGAAGGTGGAAGATCACTCATGATGCGTAAATTCCTTTTAACACCCGAGAAGGAGGTGGAAAGTTCAGTCCAAAGGACCAGACTTTTTAGGACTGCTTGCAAGACTAAGGACAGGGTATGCAAGGTCATTGTAGACAGTGGTAGCATGGACAATCGCATTTCAACCGAGAAGTTAGAGAAGCTAGAGATGGAGATGACTGATCATCGAAGCCCATACAGAGTTTCGTGGCTACAAAAGGGACACCAAGTAACTGTCACTAAAAAATGTTTAGTTGAATTTAAGATAGGAGGATATAATGATAAGATTCTGTGTGATGTTATTCCCATGGATGTTTGTCATATATTGTTGGGTAGACCACGGAAATATGACAGAAATGTGATTCATGATGGGAGAATGAACACATACACCCTGGAGAAGAATGGGAGGACACACATGTTGCTTCCGATAAAGGATAAGGAGGTGAAGCCAGAAGTAAGCAACACTGTACTTCTCATGAGTGGGAAGGAACTTCTTACAGAGGTTAAGAAGAAGGAGGATCCACAATTCTTTGTTGTCAGAAAGCCGAGGATTTTTTTGACTAGCACAAGAGTGGATGATTTACCAGAGGAGATTCAGGAACTGCTGGAAGAGCTCGCTGACATTATAGTGTACGAACTACCTCGTTCGTTGCCACCGATCAGGAGTGTGAGTCATCACATTGATCTCATACCAAGAGCCAGTTTTCCAAACAAAGACGCGTACAAGTTGATGCCGTAGGAGAATGAAGAAGTTAAGAGACAAGTCCAGGATTTGTTGGACAAAGGATTAGTCAGAGAAATCTTGAGTCCATGTGTCGTTCCAACGGTACTGAGTCCAAAGAAAGATGGAGGTTGGAGAATGTATACCGACTCAAGGGCGATCAACAAGATAACCATTAGGTACAGGTTTCCATTGCCACAGATGGACGATTTAATGGATTGCTTGGGTGGAGAAAAACACTTTTCAAAGATTGATCTAAAAAGCGGATATCACCAGATTCACATGAGGGAAGGTGATGAATGGAAGACGACATTCAAGACAAACGAGGGTTTGTATGAATGGCTTGTCATTTCGTTTGGCTTGACAAATGCGTCGAGTACTTTTATGAGGTTAATGAATGAAGTCTTGAGGGAATTCATCGAGAAATTTGTCATCATGTATCTGGATGACATATTGGTTTTCAGCAAGACAAAGGTTGAGCATCTGAAGCATTTGGCTACAGTGATGAAGAAGCTACAGCAGGAGAAGTTGTTGATAAACATGAAGAAATATTCTTTTATGAAGATAGAGCTCATTTATCTAGGTTTTGTTATATCTGCGAATGAATTGAAGATGGATCTAGAAAAGGTGGAGGTAATCAAGAATTGGCCATCACTGAGGAACATATTCGAGGTGAGAAGTTTTCATGGATTGGCTAGTTTCTACTGGAAGTTCATTAGGAATTTCAGTGGAATTAGCGTAGCGATGATGGATACAGTGAAGAAGCGACATAAGTCTTTTCACTAGAAAACAGAGGCTGAGAAGAGATTCAATCTGTTGAATCGGAAGATCACAGAACAACCGGTTTTGGTGTTGCCGGATTTCCAGAAGACATTTCAGGTGAAATGTGATGCAAGCGGATTTGCAATTGGGGCAGTCTTAAGTCAAGAAGACAGGCCGATAGCGTATTTCAGCGAGAAGATGAATGAGGTGAAATTGAAGTACTCCACATATGACAAGGAGTTCTATGCTATCATACAGGCAATGAAGAAGTGGAGGCATTACTTGATCCTGAAAGAATTTGTATTGTACAGTGACAATCATGCACTACAGTTTGTGAGTCAACATGAGAAGTTGAATAAGAAGCATGTCAAATGGGTTGAGTATATGAAGAATTTCACATTTGTGATTAAACATATTTTTGGTACTGCTAACAAAGTGGCTGATGCTTTGAGCAGGAAGTGTTTGTTGTTGCAGGAGTTCCGAGTCAAACTTTAGGTTTTGATGATCTCAGGGACATGTATAGACATGATCCAGATTTTCAGGAAGTGTATGAAGTAGCTGAGAATTCAATTCTCAGAGACAGAAGCCTCTGGATAGAGTATATGATCCAGGATGGATTTTTGTTTAAGGGAAATCAACTTTGTATTCCGAATTGCTCCATGAGGGAGAATATGTTGAAGGAGAAAGACAGTGGAGGATTGGCCGAGCATTTCAGTCATGAAAAAACATTCGCGAAGCTGAGCGAATTATACTTTTGGCCAGGGATGCGATCAGAGGTCAAGAGATTTGTAGACAGATGTAGAATTTTCCAGCATTCGAAGGGAAGGAAATATAATGCGGGATTCTATCAACCATTACCCATACCGGAAAGGCCGTGGGATGCGATTAGCATGGATTTTGTATTGGGTTTGCCAAGAACACAAAGAGGTGTTGATTCGATCTTTGTGGTGGTAGATAGATTTTCCAAGATGGCACACTTCATTCCATGCCAGAAGACAAGTGATGCAACTCACATTGCAAACTTGTTTTTCAAAGAGGTCATTCGACTTCATGGGTTGCCAAGAAGCATAGTTTCAGATAGGGATACGAAGTTCATAGGGAATTTTTGGAGGACCTTATGGAAGAAGCTGGGAACTAATTTGGCATTTAGTTCATCTTATCATCCTCAGACAGATGGGTAGACAGAAGCGGTCAACAGAATTTTGGGAGACTTGTTGAGAAGCTTGGTGACGAAGCACCACAGTCAGTGGGACAATATATTGTTGCAGGCAAAGTTTTCTTATAATGAATATGTTAACAGAAGCACAGGATAGAGTCCATTCCATATTGTATATGGAATGCAGCTGAGGGGAGTTTCTAAACTTAGAGATTCAGAATAGAATGCAATTAAGAGCGCTAGTGCAGAAGAATTCGCAGAGGCGATGAAGGGACTTCACTGCCGAGTGAAGGAGTGATTGCAGAACTCAGGTCAGGAGTACAAGTGCAGAGCAGATCAACATCGGAGACAACTTCAATTTTAGGTTGGTGACTTGGTTCTGGCACATTTGAGAAAGGAAAGGTTCCTGAGAGGAACATATAATAAGCTGAATATGAAGAAAATCGGACCATGCAAGGTCTTGAAGAAATTTGGGGACAATGCTTACGAGATTGAATTACCTGATGGGATCGGAATTTCTCTGATATTCAATATCTCAGATTTATACCCATACAGAGCTGGGGGAATAGAGACTGGAATTGATGAACAACTAGAGATCTAGTGGCAGAAACAGATGCCAGTTGTAGAGAAGCCGCAGATGGAGTGCATACTAGACAGAAGAATTGCTAAGAAGACCAGGAGAAAAGAATACTCTGAGTATCTGGTCAACTGAAAGAATTATCCAACTGAAGATGCCAGCTGCGAGACTGAATTAGAGATCCAGAATCATGGATAGACCATGCAGAATCTCATGGATAGGAGTCCATGAATGTTTTCAAGCGAGGGAGTATGATGCAGGAGCATCTCCCACATCAAGCGAGCCAACACGGAAGGCAAGAGACAGCTGGACAAGCCAACACATATTTTTGAATTTCACTTTGGAAGTTGTTGCGCAAACATTAATGTGGAAATTTAATGAAGCGCAATTGTATATTGTAAATGGAGCTTGAGTGGATTTCTCTTGTCCTTAGTGGATAGACGTCATTTAAAGTAGTTAATGCAAGTAGGTAGAATTTTAATTCCATATTAGACAGTCTTAGAAGGAAAGAGGGAAACGGGATATAGACACCCTCATTGTACATTGTATCATTAGATTGAAATCATTCAGAGGAAGAAGAGAAAGTAGAGAGCTATGTAAATAACACCCATGTACAGACATTTGAATTAATAGAAGAAATCTTTGATTCAAATTCATGGTTTGTGTTGTTCTCTGTGTATTGATGTTATTCTCCTTTGATGTTTGCTTCTTGTTGTACATTTGCTTTGATATGTGTTGTGTATATGATTTCATGGTTGAATTGAAGTTTGAAGGGAGGAAGGAATGAGTTTCAATTGTTTCTCCATTTGAGCCAGAGAATTCCTGCAAGGAGTGCATTGACAGAGGGTTCAGATAGAGATAGCTTTTGTTCTCATTCATCCCAAAAGTGCAGTTGGGCATAACAGTCATGCAAGGAGTGTGCAGGCCAGGTAAAAGTCTTAGGGTTGCGAACCTGAGTGAAACATTGAAGGACTGTTGTTGTCGGTGTGCGCAGAGTCGAGGAACTTCAACACTTAAACATGGTTGAAGCTTTGCCGCAAGGAGTGCGTGCAAGAGTTTTCCAAAGGACTTGAAGGTCATGGGAAAAGATGAGGAAGGATAGGCCTTTGAGTTCATCGAAGGACAAAAAGGAAAAGTTGTGACTTGAAGTTTGAGGGAAGCACCGCAAGTTTGTGAGAAGGTGAGCGAGTTCTGTGGAAAGGAACACTTGGTCCTTTCGCAGAATTCATCCAGAAGGAACGGACGGTCAGTATTCTCCAAAGAGAATCCGCGAATCTCCATTAGTCGTCAAATTTGGTGGATGTGTAGGGGAGATACAGGGGTGTATTCCTGAAAGGTTAAGCTCAAGACAGATAGAGCGTGTATCCAAGTCAACCAGGACCGTTGGATCCACACGCACAACATGTATCGGGGTTTCGTAGATCGAACCTCCAAATTATTGCAACAAGAATTGCGATATCCCGACGAGCCCTGAACCGTCCATCGTTTGGGATGCATGTCAGAAGATCCAAAGGAGTCGGGGTTCAGAGCATCGGATATTTCGGAGACAGGATACTCTTACAGCTTGGAATTGTGATACGCGATATCCCGATGGGTACATAAATAGTGTGGGCCACAACTGAGTCGGCGAGTGGAAGATAGGTGGTACAAGCTATCGGGGTTTCATGGTGAGAAGTCCTGATACAATAGCGACAGGATTCGATAAGTCACGAACCCTGAATTTCCGATAGAGGTGACAGGATGGAGAAAGGTCAACTTGCATGTGTGTCGGATAATCGGCATATCGGGAGTCGGGAGTCGGTAAAACGAAGTGGTTGATATCGCGAATGGTGAGTTTGCGATAGGAGAAATCCCGACAGAGTAAAGGAAGGGTCAGAGTTGACTTGCATCGGGTCTAGGGGATTTGAAACACCAGCGCTCAACCACTGACCTCGCGAAGTCGCGAAGTTTGATTCTCCGATAAGTGAAGAGTGGGAAATCGTGTGAAGAGTTATATGGGAGTAAATTTACCGATAGGGAAATAGAAGGATCGGTTAGTGTTCTTTGGGTCGAGGGAAGAGAATATCTTATGGGTTGACATGGACCTTCTTACCTGCGGGTTGACTAGGAAGGGCGTCGACATCACTTTACTGTGTCCATAATCGCTGCGCTAATTCCACTGAAATTCCTGATGAACTTCCGGTAGAAGCTAGCTAACCCGTGAAAAATTATCACATCGAATATGTTCCATGGTGATGGCCAATTCTTGATCACTTCTACCTTTTCTGGATCCATCCTCAACTCATTTTCCGAAATAAAAAATCCCAATTAAATGATATCTGTCTTCATGAATGAGGATTTCTTCATGTTTATCAGCAGTTTCTCCTGCTGTAACCTCTGCATCACTGTAGCCAAATGCTTTAGTGTAATGTCCCCCACCTCTTAGAGAGGTAATGAGGAGAATCAGTGACCTGGGCACCCCCACTAGGTCATAGTCTCACACTGAAGGGGGGAAAGGTCAAGAAGTTAAAAGTTATATTTTTAAGTTGACTTAAGAAAGGAAAAGGAAAGGAGTAAAAGATAACTCAACAGAAGAATAGAAGATTAACCCTGGGAGTTAACCTAACTCAACAGAGAAGTAGAAGGAAAAGTATAAGTAAGAGGCTAGGGTGCACCTATTACTCATTATGGTTTTGGATTAGCATTTTCTATTGCTCTTGAGCATTCAGTTTGGGGGTTTGTTGTACAAACCCTTGTGAGCAACTCAGTGGTGAAATATCCA
>ML800223.1:475121-487985 GCA_009831015.1 Picea engelmannii | reverse complement strand
AGAGGATGGAAGCCATCTTCAGAAGGGAAGAAATTGTATACGCAGCAGAATGTAAGATCTCAACACAGGTGGATGAGAAGGGAAAGGTGCATTACACACCAGAGATCAAAAGAATCCTTGATAAGCACCAGAAGGTGTTTGGGTCGATTCCTCTAGGTGTGCCACCATACAGGCGGTTTGAGCACATCATTGAGCTAGAAGCAGGGGCTAAGCCTGTTATCACCACACCCTATAGGAATCCCAAGAAGTATAAAGATGAGATAGAGAAGGACTTCAAGGAGCTTCTAGACATGGGATACATCAGACCAAGTTCGAGCCCATTTGCTTCGTCAGTAGTCTTGGTGAAGAAGAAGGATGGAACGATGAGAATGTTCATTGACTTCCGGGCTTTGAATAAAAAGACGATCAAAAATAGGTACCCCATACCTAGGATTGATGAGTTGCTGGATGAGCTGCATGGAGCTATATATTTCACAAAAATTGATCTTCACTCGGGCTACCATCAAATCAAGATGAGGGAGGAGGACATCTCAAAAACAACCTTTAGGTTTCACTATGGCCATTACGAGTTTTTGGTGATGCCCTTTGGGTTAACCAATGCCCCAGCCACATTTCAGTCTTGCATGAACCATGTGTTCAACAAAAAGCTTAGGAAACACTTGTTGGTATTCTTTGATGACTTGCTCATTTACAGCAAGACCTGGGAGGAACACCTTTGACATGTGGACCAAATCCTTTCAATCATGGAAGAAAAATCACTATACTCCAAGGAATCCAAGTGTGAGTTTGGAATGACAGAAGTGCTTTACTTGGGATACATCATAGGGGAAAAAGGGGTACAGGTACACCAGGAGAAAATAACAACCATTAGGGAATGGCCTACTCCGAAAACACTCACAGAACTGAGGGGATTCCTGGGCCTATGCACATACTATAGAAATTTTTTCAAAGGGTTTTCTCAACTGTGTGCACCCTTGACTGACCTGACCAAAAAGGGGTCCTTCAAATGGAATGATGAGGCCCAAGTCATGATGGAAAAAATGAAAGAGGTCATGAGCACCTGCCCAGTCCTAACTCTTCCTGATTTCGGCATACCCTTCACTTTGGAGTGTGATGCCTCGGGGGAAGGTATAGGGGCCATGTTGATGCAGAACAGGCACCCCCTTTCCTATGAAAGCCGGAAAATCAAGGGTCCTGAACTACTTTACAGCATTTACGACAAAGAAATGATGGCTATCATGCATGCACTAGCCAAATTCAGGCAATATTTGGTAGGTTCAAGGTTTGTGGTCAAATCAGACCATAATAGTCTTAAATATCTATTGGAGCAGAAGGATTCGAATGAAAGATAGAAAAAATGGGTAAGCAAAAGACAAGCCTACGACTTTGACATTGAATTCGTCAAAGGAAAGAACAACACAGTGGCCGATGCATTATCCAGAAGGCCATCCATTTTTTCCATGTCCGGTATGTCAGTCGACTGGAAGGAACAATTGATAGTGGAATATGCAAAGGATCAGTTTGCTTGTTAATTGTTGGACGAGAAAATACAGGACGAAAACTTCAGGGTCATAAATGACCTCATCTATTACAAAGGTCGAATTTTTTTAGTTCTTGGATCAGCTCTCAAAGCTAAGATCCTGCATGCATGTCATAACTCACCAGTAGTGGGGCATTAGGGCATCAGTAAGACATACAGGCAGGTGAGAGAAAGGTTTGCATGGAAAGGCCTCAAGGAAGATGTGATGAAGCATGTCAAAGAATGCACTACATGCCAAGAAAACAAGGATGAGCACATGCACCCTGCAGGACTGTTGCAACCCTTACCTATTCCACAGCACGAGTGGGAAAGTATATCCATGGATTTCATCACCGGGTTGCCCAGAGCACAGGGTAAATATTTCATTTTCGTGGTGGTAGATAGGTTGACGAAGTTTGCATACCTTTTTCCCATAGCCACAGACTTCAGTGCAGCACAGGTGGCCGAATTATTTTTCAGAGAGGTATTCAGACTACACGGCCTACCCAAAACCATCATCAGTGACAGGGACAACAGATTCATGAGTACATTTTGGCAGGAGTTGTTCAGATTAGTGGGTACGACATTGACTCCTAGTACTAGCTATCACCCTCAGACGGATGGTCAGACTGAGATAGCCAACAAATGGGTGGAAGGTTACCTTAGAAACTACGTAGCAGGACAACAGAAAGCATGGGTCAGATGGTTACATTTGGCAGAATATTGCTACAACACCACCCAACATATGTCCATTGGCATGTCACCCTTCAGAGATTTATATCGCTATGATCCTTTATCATTTGTGGAGATTTCATTTGGTGACAACAGGGCTCCGATGGTACAATATTGGATACAACAGAGCCAAGACATTCTCAGGGAATTGAAGGATCATTTACAGAGGGCACAAAACCAGCAAAAGGTCCAAGCAGACAAGCACAGAGTTGATCGTACATTTGAGGTTGGTGATTTAGTCTATTTGAGGTTGCAACCATACATGCATGCCTCCATTAAAAGAAGCGGAGTGGAGAAACTACAGCCATGTTTCTTTGTACCTTACAGAGTCAGCAGGAGGATAGGGGCAATAGCTTATGAGCTGGAGCTTCCACAGGGCAGACAAATTCACAACGTCTTCCATGTCTCGTGCCTTAAGAAAGCCCTCGGTCAACATGTCAGGCCTATTGAGGCATTACCTCCCATGGATGAGGAGGGAAAACTTGTTTTGATTCCAGAGGAGGTGTTATAATTCCGAGAGAGGAGGCTCTGAAACCAAAGAATCAAGGAATATCTGATCAGGTGGAAGGATTTACCCATTGAGGATGCCACTTGGGAGTAGGAGCACGTGGTTAGAGAAGCAGGTTTGGAATTGCTTGAGGACAAGCAATTTCAAGCAGGGGAGACTGTAATGTACCCCACCTCTTAGAGAGGTAATGAGCAGACTCAGTGACCTGGGAACCTCCACTAGGTCATAGTCTCACACTGAAGGGGGGAAAAGTCAAGAAGTTAAAAGTTATATATTTAAGTTGACCTAAGAAAGGAAAAGGAAAGGAGTAAAAGATAACTCAATAGAAGAATAGAAGATTAACCCTGGGAGTTAACCTAACTCAACAAAGAATTAGAAGGAAAAGTATAAGTAAGAGGCTAGGGTACACCTTTTACTCATTCTGGTTTTGGATTAGCATTTTCTATTGCTCTTGAGCATTCAGTTTGGGGGTTTGTTGTACAAACCCTTGTGAGAAACTCAGTGGTGAAATATCCACTCACCTTGTTCCGCAGATTGGTCTCGGGGATGAAAGACTCCTCCAAATCATTCTAGTATCATCCCATCTCCATCTAGTGCTTCAGAAGGGGGAGGACAATCAGTTTGAGGGATTTTCTGGAGGGTTATCATCATTCTACATTTGTCTGCAGATTGGGACGTCTTGGAGCCATAGGGGATGTCTTGTAATTTAGTAAAACTCAGATCTAGGGAGATCTGCTTGAGATCTGAGTCTGAAACTTCTCCCACAGGATTCTCATAGCCTGATCTATATTCTTGGAGAGTTTCAGAGCATTTGGAGACCTCCTTCATCAGGGCCGACCAACTAGGGTTTCATTCATCCAGTGGGGCACCCCATTCAGTGGGAAATTCAGATCTACGGAGATTGAGAGGGATCTTGGAGATTCAGGCACCTAGGTTATTCTTACCATCACCCGATCTATATTCTTGGAGAGTTTCAGAGCATTTGGAGGCCTCCTTCATTAGGGCTGAACCAACTAGGGTTTGAGTCATCCAGTGGGGCACCCCATTCAGTGGGAAATTCAGATCTACGAAGATTGAGAGGGATCTTGGAGATTCAGGCACATGGGTTCTTCTTACCATCACCCGATCTATCCATTGGCATATTTCTTAGGGTGATTCGACACTTTTGGCAGCAGGGCCGAGTTATTGTGGGTTTCAGCCTTCTATTGGAGCGTGGCATTCTTCAGCTGGAGAGTTTGGCATTCAGATCTGTTTGTATTGATATTCATTTCTTATTCCACCTTTGGAGGCATTATTTTGTATTAGCGGGAGCATTTTGTAGAAGCTCATATCTATTGCCTGTATGGCCATCTGAGGTGTATGCCAGATCGACCATCTATTGTATTGATATTACATTGCTCATAATAAAAGGGTCATATCTTTGCTTGTGCTTCTACAACTTGAATATATTGTGATCTCCATGTGTTGATGAATCTTGTATGCACTTAATAACTCAATAAAGTAGTAGTAGTTAGTGATTCCAAGAAAGAATTTGGCTTGGGATCATTACATTCAGGTGCTCCGTTGTTGTCTTACTGAAAACGAATATGTCATCCAAATAAACAATAACAAATTTCTCGATGAAATCCTTCAGGACTTCATTCATCAGCCTCATGAAGGTACTTGGCACATTTGTTAAGACAAACGGCATAACAAGCCATTCATACAACCCTTCATTTGTTTTGAATGTTGTTTTCCATTCATCACCTTCTCTCGTGTGAATATGATGGTAACTGCTTTTCAAATTAATCTTTGAAAACTATTTTGCTCCACTTAAGAAATCTATCAGATCATCCATCCTTGGCAATGGAAATCTGTACCTGATGGTTATCTTATTAATCTCCCTTGAGTCAGTACACATCCTCCAGCCTCCATCTTTCTTCGGACTGAGTACTGTTGGAACAACAAACAGACTCAAGCTTTCTCTGACCAAACCTTTGTCCAACAACTCCTGGACTTGCCTCTTAACCTCGTCATTCTCCTACGGTGTCAATATATATGCGACTTTGTTTGGAAAACAGGCTCCTGGTATGAGATCAATATGATGACTCACACTCCTGATCGGTGGCAACGAATGAGGTAATTCATCCACTACAATGTCAGCGATCTCTTCCAGCAGTTCCTGAATCTCCTCTGGTAAATCATCTATCCTCGTGCTAGTCAGAATAATCTTCGGCTTCCTAACCACAATGAACTGTGGATCCTCCTTCTTCTTAACTTCTGTAAGAAGTTCCTTCGCACTCATGAGAAGTACAGTGTTGCTTACTTCCGGCTTCACCTCCCTATCTTTAATTGGAATCAACATCTGTGTCCTCCCATTCTTCTCCAGGGTGTATGTGTTCATTCTCCCATCATGAATCACATTCTTTTCATATTGCCATGGTCTACCCAGCAATAGATGACAAATATCCATAGGAATGACCTCACACAGAATCTTATCATTATATCCACCTATCTTGAATTCAACTAAACATTGTTTAGTGATAGTTACCTGGTGTCCTTCTTGTAGCCACGAAACTCTGTATGGGCTTGGATGATCAGTCGTTTCCAGCTCCAGCTTCTCTACCATCTCTGTAGATACAAGATTATATGTGCTACCACTATCTACAATGACCTTGCATACCCTGTCCTTGGTCTTGCAAGTATTCCTAGAAAGTCTGGTCCTTTGGACTGAACTTTTCTCATCATGAGCGATCTTTCGCCTTCAACATCTTCTACCTCAACATCCTGCCTTTGTGCCAAGGTGATGTGAGCTTCTCTAGTTTCTTTCTTTTTCTCTGGACACTCGTAAGACTTGTGCCCATTATTTCCACATGTGAAGCATGTGATTACTCCACCTCTTCCTCTTCCTCTACCTCTAGTACGAGGAAAAGTATTGTTGTCAGCATAATCTCCTCTCTGCTTAGTATGTTGCCCTCTCTGTTCAACATATGGCCCTCTTTGTGAGGTTCCACCTCTCTCAACTTTACCCTGAGGTTTCTTCCAGTCATATTTGGGCTTCTAGTATTTATCCCGGGCAACCGACTTGCCTCAAGGCTGGCTTCTGCCTCGGCCCCTTTGACCCTGCTTTCGTCTCAGCTTCTCTTCCGCTTTCAGAGCCATTTGATAAGCATCTTCCACCGTTCGGATGGTAACCAAGCTCATCTCATCCTGGATGTCATATCTCAGACCATTCATGTATCTGGAAACGTTTTCATCATTGCTTTCCCTATGACCTGCCCTGATGTTCAGTTTATAGAACTCCTCAGTGTATTCTTTTACTGTCATCAGCTTCTGTCTTAGGTTTTGCATCCTCCTGAACAGAGTAATTTGATAATCCCCGGGGATGAATTTTGCCTTCATATTTGAGATCATCCTATCCCAGCTTTTGATCTTCTGCTTGCCCTTGCAACGTCTATCAGCTTATAGTTCATCCCACCACAATGCTACATGTCCCTTCAATCATGTGACAACATGCTTGACTTTCTTGTCCTCTTCGAAATATTCATAGTCAAAGTATGTGTCGAGATCTCTAATCCAGTCTAGAAGCTCCTCTGCATCCAAGTTTCCCTCATAAACTGGAATGTCCATATTTTCTCTTGCACCCATCCTGGCAATAGTTCTGATGAAACTCTCATTTGATGCATCTTCGGCTGCAACTTCCTCCTGACGTTCAAGCTCAACTTCTCTTTCGGAATCACTCAGATCCCCTGCACTGGTTGTGCGTCTTTGCGCTGTCTCCAAGTCTTCGAGTCTAGCTTAGAGATCAAGCATCTCTCTCTCCATTTCTGGATTTGTCATTTGTCTGCCCCTCCTCCTCAACATTTCCCTATCCTCTGGATCGGGCGTCTGTGCATACCTTCTCCTGGGCGGCATGGTGAATTCTCTTCTCTGCCACAGAAAGCAAAGAAACTTTCTATGCTCTGATACCACTTGATGCCAATTCCCTTACTACACAACCCGCAGGTTGGAAAGTTTACATTACCTCACAGGATCTTCTCTTCCCCTTTGGCCCGAAGAACTCTAAATGCTCTTCTATTTCCTTATCGTAAAATCTGCACCCACAAACATTTTCACGCGATCCCTTTTCTTTACTTAACGGGGGATCGAAATTCACGACTTTACGAGGTCAGTGGTCGAGCATTTGACCCTCGAATCCCCGATGTCCGATGACAGCCAACGCTAACCTTTCCTTATTGGGGGTTTCTCTATTGCAATTTCGCGACTCGCGGTATCAAACAAATTGATTTACCACACCCCAAATACTGATATGCCGATACTCTCATGCACGTGTAGTATTTCATCGGGATTTTGGATTTCGCTATATCACGAATTCTGATGTCAATGTTTTCGGGGCTTCACTCTTCCTGAATTCTCGAAACTCTGATAACTCATTCCACCTGTCCACCACTCTGACTCCTGTGGCCCCACACTATTCTCGTACCCATCGGGATATCGCGTATCGCGATTTCGCAATTCCCGCTACCAAATCTTCGACTCTTCCCTCATGAAATCCTGATAAGCGATTTCACGAGTGATCGAACGATCCCTACTGGCTTGGATCAATGGCTCTATCTGTCCTGAGCTTAAACCTTCGAGAATACTTCATTGTATCTCCCTGGCACCTCCGCGAGATCTAACGGCTCACGGGATTTCGTGAATTCCCCTCAAGGAATTCCAACCATCCGTCTTTCATTGATGATTGTTGCGAATGACCAAGTATTTCTCCCAGAGCTTGCCCACCTGCAGCGTAACTTATGACGCCTGCTTGAACCTTCAAGGCACAATTTCTCTCCGCTATCCTTCGACAACTTTTTAAAGACCTTCTCCTTCCTGAGATTTTATAAAAGACCCTTTCCATGCACTCCTTGCGGCAACCTTCAATCACGTCTAAGTGTTTGAACCCTTTCGACTTTGCGCACACCTGCAACAACAGTTTTTCAATTCTCGCACAGGTTCGTAACCCTGAACTTCACTCGGCCTGCGCACTCCTTGCACGGCTCCGGTGTTTAACTGAACTACTAGGTGAATGAAAACAAAAGTTAAACTACCTAGGCCCTTTGTCAATGCATTCCCTACAGACACTTCGACTGCACTCCTTGCAGGAACTCTAGATCAGATAGAGA
The DNA here is from genome assembly GCA_009831015.1 of Picea engelmannii. Classification (NCBI taxonomy): domain Eukaryota; kingdom Viridiplantae; phylum Streptophyta; class Pinopsida; order Pinales; family Pinaceae; genus Picea; species Picea engelmannii. The sequence goes on along the minus strand of ML800223.1, from coordinate 480,082 downwards.
AACAATTGAAACTCATTCCTTCTTCCCTTCAGACTTCAATTCAACCATGAAATCATATACACAGCATATAAAAGCAAATGTATAACTGGAAGCAAACATTCATGACCATATCATTCAGCATCAATACAGAGAGAACAAGCACAAAACCATGAATTTGAACCAACTCTTCTATTAATTCAAATATATGTACATGGGTGTTCACAGCTCTCTTCTTTTTCTATTCTCTTCTGCTTCTTCTCCAATCAATAATGTTACAATATACAATGAGGGTGTATATATCCTGTTTCCCTCTTGCACTTTCAACTGTCTAGTCTAGAATTAAAATTCTACCTACTTGCATTAACTACTTTAAATGTCGTCTACCCACTAAGGATGAGAGCAATCTGCTCAAGGTCCATTTACAATATACAAGTTCACTTCATTTAAATTTCCACATTAATGTTCGCGCAACAACTCCAAAGTAATTTCAAAATTTCTGTTGGCTTGTCCAACTGTCTCTTGCCTTCCGCGCTGGCTCACTTGACGTGGGAGATGCTCCTGCATCACAAAGTTGTGTGCTTCTAATGGGTGGGGGGTTTCTCTATGCTTCCTTCCATCTAGTTGTCATAGATTTGTTTTCCTCTGCCATGCCGACCCAATGTTTAACCTCATCTTTACTCCAACTAGGATTTTTATAGGATACAAAATGATGAAATGTCATGAGAGCTCTGAGATTCTCATTGAGGGTTTGATATTCCTCATCACAATCAACAATCCTTCTAGTAAAGTCCAAAATATCCATAGATTTTTTTTCCTCTGCTATGTTGACCTAATATATAACCTCCTATTTGCTCCACCTAGAATTTTTTATAGATAAAAATTGTTGGAATGCCAATTGAGCCCTAGTTTCCTCCCCAAGGGTGTAATATTCCCATTTACAGATCATACTCTCTCTAGCAAGGTAAAACAAATCCATCTCTCTGTATAGAAGACCCCTCTATGGCTCTGCATGCATGTGTTAATTCCCACTGGATGGCAGGAATCTAAGCTTTGATACCACTGTAATGATCCCAAGCCATTATGCTAGGATCATCATGGTTTTGGTGTCTTTTTAAAACTTTTTCTGAGTGAGGTATTTCGTCAAACACTTTGTTGTCCTACTTGTTTAGATGTGTTCGGTTGTTGAATGGCCTCTTGATTTCAGCCTTAGGGTTTACTGATGTGTTTATATGTGTGTATGTAGAAAATAATATAAAGAAACAACCACGGAACATACCTCAACCATACGCAATATGATAGACAAACCAAAACATCTCAAATCTTCTTTATTAATAAGATTGAAGAACCTGCTACAATGAGGATGCCAACAGATGGCCAAGAAGATAGATAATAGAGCTACTACAAAATGCTCTCGAAAATACAAAATAAGCCTCCAAAGGTTGGATAAGAGATGAACACCAATGCCAAGTGCCAAACCCCTCAAGTTGGACGATGTCACGTCCTGCTCCAGTGTTGAAGCTCCTTAATATTTCGGCCCTGCTGACAAAGGTGTCCAATCACCCTAATAATATGCCAACTGATAGTTTAGGCAACTGCAAGGACAACCCAGGTGTCCAAATCTCCAAATCCACCCTCAAACCCTGTAGATCTAAAATCCTCCCTCAAAATGGTGCCCCCCACTGGATGATTGAATCCATAGATAAATTATCCCTGCTGAAGGAGGCCTCCAAATGCTCTGAAACTCCCCAAAAATATAGATTGGGACACTGCAAGTCACTAGGTGAAGTCTGAGGGTCAGATCTAAAGTGTAACTCCTCCAAACTAACTAGATCTGAATCTCAGAAACGCCCTCCTTCTCTTCAATTTGTCCCACTACTCTTAAGAAATAATATGAACCATGAAACTCTCTCATAAAGCACTAGGAATGATGGTGAAGACCCTGGAAGAAGAACCCAAGTAATGGAATCTCCAGAAAGCCCGCCAATCTCCTACAACGAATCCTTCTCCAATGATGGTGTGCCCCTCCTGCTGGAAACCCTCAACTGTTGCACCCTCTCTCTATCTGCACATGAAATTGATGTAGAATTTCCCTACAATTGTGTAGATATGGAACTAGAATGGTGTGGGAGAGTATTGCATCTCTGAGACCAATCTTGGGACAAGCTAGGTGGAATCTTTCACCACTGAATCGTCCTCTAGGATTTGTTAAGTCAAAACCCCCAAGAGATGGGCTTACTAGCTAAAGCCAGATATCAAAATAAGATCATACATGAATGAATGAGAAGAATCCCTTGCCTTTCCTTTATACTTTTGTCTCACCTTGTCCCTCCAAAGTGACTTTCACTTTATTAATATTTAATTAATTAATTAAATCACTTTAATTAATTAATTAACCTTTTTACCTCTAAAAAGCTTCTTATCTCTTCTTGTGGCTTCCCTGGCCACTGAAAGTCACTTCTAGCCATCCCATCCTGTAGTGTTTCTCCTCCCGATTCCAATGAGCTATTATACTGAGAGGGTCCTCCAAGTAATGTGCCAAAAATGACCTCTTTAGTGATTCCAATTAACTTATAGCTCAAAATAGTCAAAATCACAGAAATCATCTAAATGCAACGAAACCAAAGACAACTTGTGCAGAATGGCTCATAATGATGGAATATGATGATCAATGCAGGTTGGACCCCACAATGCCTCTCAAATACCCCTGTACTCACTATAACATCCATCTAGCTACTAAGGTCATCATAAATCTTTGCACTGTGATGATGTCCCAAAGTGGGGACATTACAAAGCATTTAACAATTTTTTCAAGATTATTTTAATTTTTATGGTATGTTTTAACTTGGAGGTCTTATTTGGCCTCTTCCTGAGGCACAACTCCACATTTTTCACAGAAACTTTAGTTTAAGGTATAAATTCACTAATAATTTTATGAGATACCAAGTAATGCTAGAAATAAATCTAGCATTACTTCCTAACATTCTTAGTTTGCTGCACATAAATTCTTTTTTTGTTTTTTTAATGTTATGTTTGTCAAGTGTCCAACAATGACACATTGTCATCTCCATAAGATCTATGATGTCAACTCCATAAGGCCCATTTTCAACTCCATATGATCTATCTTATTGAGCTTCCACCTTCACAACCATGCACCTACATGGCCATGTAAGCCTTGGTGTTCTAAAATAAACTATCACATTATCGAACAAACTAGCTTATTGAATTAGCTCAGCAAGAAGGTTTTTTCTAACCCATTACCTGTTCAAACAAATTGGAATGACAACATGCTTCTTCTTACCCTACATTGAACTAGAAGGAGAGGAAAACAAACAAGAGGTAAGGCTTTAATCAAGGCTCTAATCAATCTTAATCTGAAATTATTTTAATCCATGAATTTTGAACTTCAATTTATATAAATATGTCATGCTTTGCATTTTTGCATTTCCATGTTAATATCTATGCATTTTGATTTTTTTTTTTAAATTAATAGATGCATTTTAAAATAATTCTTTTAATACATGAATTTCAAACTTCAATTTGTATAAAACATTCGCATGTTAATGCACTTATATCGACATATGCATTATATGAATTTGGAGAACAAATATTCTTACGAAGAACTCATACAATCTTTGGAAGGAAAATTGACCTATATTGATATATGCATTCTATGAATTTAGAGAACAAATATTTAGGCAAATTGTCCTATATTAACAGATGCACTCTATGAATTCGGAGAACAAATATTCTTACAGAGAACTCATACAATATTTCGAAGGAAAATTGGTAGAGGAGGATTTGGGCGTATATTCTATGGAGGTATTCAAGATGGAATGGAGGTGGTCATCAAACTACTATCAAAAACATAGAATCAAGGAGACACAGAGTTCTCAATATGTATATATGGCTTTTAAATCCCCCAATCAATTGAAGATATAGAGTTTTTTGCAATCTACAGTGAGTTATATTGGAACTACAATAAGGAAATAATGTTGGATTCGCTAAAATTGATCTAAAAAAAGGTTTACATATGGTATATTCAGCTAAATTTCAGTGGTATAATCAACTAACATAATAATGCTTTGTTGGGTTCAAGGACATAGTACCAGAAATGTCGGGGCAATTTAATAATCTCCCTACAAATGCTCAAACAACCTCATCACCTTCTATTCATAAGAAAAATCAATGTCCTCTACAGATAGGAAATCCATATTTATGAAATCTAATTGAAAGCCTCTTAAATTATTATGAGAATGAATGGGAAGGGGAATCAATGAATTAATTACCATCCTTTCTTAGAAATTTGTCAATGATTAGGTAACCACTTATGCCCTACCGCGCTCCAACGAATATGCTCATCTTGTTGGATCCTTGGCCGCTTCTGTAAAGGCAATCCTTTCCTTTGCTATTTTTAGCAAACCATGAAGACATGGATTGGCTCTTCTGTTTTTTTGGATGATTGAGTACTTTCGTATTCTAGGTCACCGTTTGAACTTGAAAAGAACTCATCAAGGGCTTATGGATCTATTTGATACTCTCTTTCATACATCCACATGCATATCCCAATGAAAAGAATAGAATATGGTATCAGGGAAACAAAACCCTGAGTTTGATCATGTTAAGACCCTCTCAGCCTACACAAACAAAACACATTGTAATTTCAGGGATATGTTGACTTTGATAATTTAAAATTGATACTATAAATTTCCAAAAAATACACCATACAAGAACAACGAGTTCTCTACAAGTATACAAGTTTTTGGAATGAATCGTTAAGCATGAAAAAACACATATACCTTATATTATGTTGGAAAAATAAGATACCAATGTTAGAAAAAATCAAATTTGACATAGTTATTAAAAATTTCTATCAATAAAAATTGTATACTCCGAAAGCTATATATATATATATATATATATATATATATATATATATATATATATATATATATATATATATATATATATATATATATATATAT
>ML800223.1:455447-475012 GCA_009831015.1 Picea engelmannii | reverse complement strand
AGTAATTGAAAGTAGAAAAAAACTTTTTCCATCTATAAGTGATGAGGGAAATGTATAATTTCATCAAAACTTAACATGAATTTGACATATGGTATTTTAAAAAATATTAATAATAAAAAAAATATTTCAATGTAGGCCACAAATAAAATATTTCCATGTAAATAATTTTATTTATATATATATAATTTTAAGTAAATAAGTTTTTTAAGGTTAAAAAATTATAAATTGAAAAAATATAAGAAAAAGGTTTGCATTTTGAAAATTTTGATTTGATACCTCTTAAGTCACGATAGATGGAGAATTAAGATGAATCTTGATATTCATACTATTATCATTATCTTTGTGTTAATACAATGACTGCTCCATTATCTTGATATGTTATTGTAGTAATTTTTTAGCGGAAAGCTGCCATGGTTTCGTGGTTTCGTTTCATACGTAGTGTTTGTGTTGGTCACATCCAATCCATGGCTTCCTTTTCAATCCTTAGTTATGTCATTCCAAGCCCTAAAAGTTTGTGTTTGTTTTAAGCCCTTCCTTAACTATTTATTCTTGGGTTTTTGTTGTTATTGCTTGTGCACAGTATTGGTCTACGGTTAAGCTCATGTTATTAAAATTATATAAACATTTCATACATGATTAACCTAGAGAAGAATAAACCTTCCTATTAGTATCATTCATTTCTGACCCTTGTACTGGAGAATTTGGGTCAAGAATTCTGAATTGACCTCAAGAGAGTAATTCGTGTATGAGAAAGAAATTGTAGATGAATATATATTCATCTGGTGAGAGTCAGCTAAGAGGTCCTCATGTTGTGCTCGAATAACATTACATTCATCTTTTAGCTGCTTGAGTGACTGTCAATGCTAGAAAAATATTTCAAAGATGGTAATCACTTGGGTAGAGAGGATACCCAACCGAATTTGCAAGGCATTTGTTAAATTTTGGAGATCTCAACATCCTTCTTGAGTTGAGAGAAGATAACCTTGGATTTGGTGTGCCCACGTTGTTCCATGGGAATGAGAGAAATAGAGGGTGCCAAACCAACAAAGAAAGGATACTAAAGAAAATAGGATAGCAACAAACTATGCAAACACCTAGGGAAACACCATGAAAACTTAATACTATGAGCCATACACCCCAAGTTGCACATGAGAGACTAGAGCCATAATGAATAGTCCCTTCATGCCTAGAACCCATTTAATGTGATGATTGATGATACAGTTGAGTTTTTCCATGCTAGACATGATAATCCCTCATCCGACTGAGAGAAAGCATGAGCGGGGATTAAAATAAGTGCCTGGACATGAGGCATTAAGGCAAGGTGACCAAAGATTTGGTGATTTCATGAGGTAATCATGGAAAATGGTGACTACATGGTGAAACTAAAATATTGTTGATAAATGAGTGGGAATCATTAGGGAATGGGAATAAATGTAAAACCCCATTGATTCTGAGGTCCCCCATTTTCCCTTTTGTACCAATGTTTTCATGGTTGTCTACAAGTGAGTTGTTATAGCGAAAGATATGAAAGAACTCTTCCTTCACAAAGATAAAAAGGATAATTTGAGTACAATGAAAAATGGAACTTGAATGACCATCCTGAGGGAATGTGCCCAATTGTAAATATCTAATGGTGTTTTTAGATTCCCGCGAAACAACAATCGTATGGATGTTATAGGATCCAATTGAAAGAGGGCATAAGTCTCCTCATGGTTATTGGTGGCATGGAAAATATTCCAAGAGAAAGAAAACTCTACAGTTCCTCTAGGGCCAAATAGAACCCCACCTACTACCTTTCTACACTTAACATATTTTTTATCATCCATAACCGTGAGTTCGCGGGTTCGCGTGTTCATGAAAAGCTCCATATTCAAAATCGCTCTCATCTATCCCCACCATTCTCTTTCTTTTCCAAATATGCATTAAGTGTTTTTTAATGCTAACAATTGTTGTGCAGGCTCCAAAAAGATCGTCATTAATGGCGAAAGGCTCAAGGAATTACTCATTAAATTGCATTAAATATCCTTTTTCCAAGGTATTAAATTATCATCATCTCTCCAAAAATATTTATTTGAAGTTATTATCCAGCTAAAGAAATAGTCCCATCAACCTATGGAAGCATCATCTAGACAATACTTTTGTTGTGATACTTTAAATATCTTTGGTCGTGAAGACCAGAACTTCTAGTGGTCAAGAGCATATTCATATTATTCCTCTCCTCTTCCACAAAAATATGTAATTTGGGCATATGGAATCTCTCGTGCTGGGTGTGTTCATGAGTTTTATTTATTGTAAAGAACTGGTTGCATGGTGTGTGGAAAAGTACGGTCCAATTCAAATAATTATACATCTCTAGGATCATTCTTCGATTTCTCTTTCACCGCAATTTTTTCGCAAGATGTTAAAGCTTCCATAGCCGACTCTTGTTTTCAAAGGAGAAGACTGCATATATTTTTTAAAGAAACATAAAAATGGGCTTGACCTCCTGCCTGAATATTTGGAGAATCTTGCATCTATCCCAGAAAACATAACCAAAATCCAGGTTGAGTCTTTTAAAAAATCGTATCGATAAATTGCATGGTTGTTTACAAGGTTGACAGGTCAGGGAAACACTACTTCTATCTCTCGCATGATTTTATATATTATGTATTTTACAGTGCAAGAATAGGCCATCTTTGACTCGGAAAAAATGATTTCTATCAAAATCTCATCCCAATTATCACACTATAAAAAGGAAAAAAATTTATTTATGTCTTCTTATCTGATATTTTCTATTGTGTATTGTTGTCAATTCCCAAACTTAACCATAAGTAAGAGGGTGAATTGTGAAACAGATCCAGATACCTTTTGGTATCAGGCACTATGGAGACATAAGACCCCTCTATACTTTTATGAAGTTTATAATGATTTTGCTTCAGTCTTCAAAAGGTTGTTGTTGGGAGAAAATACTTCAAGGATATCTGACCAAGCTACCGGATTCTTAGATAAAAAAAGGAACGATAGAACAAATGGAGAATCACAATATCATAATAATATTTTTCTCAAAAGAAAATTCTTATTTTCTCTTGTATCATGTATCTAATAAACTATTTATTACAGAGGTGGAAAGGCAATATAACTTTTGGCTACATTTTTTCCATGAAAGAAAGAAAAAGAAATTTATTCCCCTTCCATGGATGATTGGAGATTTCATGTTCAGAAATATAAATAAATTTGACAAGTTTGCAAATCATTTCAACATTGTGAACTTAAAGTATTATGAAAACATTAAAGGCTTTGATCCGAACAAAATCTTTGTAGGACATATGCTTTTAGTGAGATTTAGTAACTCTTTCATCCAAATTATCTTGAATGAAGAAGAATAAGGTAACATCCAAATTACTCATGTACACGATGTTGGTGACCTAGAAACATTACTTAGTAGTAATGATGTTTATAAGAAAAAGGGAAAAGGTCCCAGTAAAATAAGTGTTCAATCTTCAGTTGTTACTCCCAAGAATACCACATCATGGAGCAATGCTCCAATGACCCACCCAGTTAAAAATGTTGTCAACAATAGTTCAAGTGGAGCGGGGGAGAAGAATCTTCCCCCTGGGAAAATTGAGAGTTCACATAAGATCCCTGAGAGAAAGAAAATGAAGAATTTAATGTAAGAGGAAGAGGATAATATTACAGAAAATGAAATCCAAATATTTTCTCTCAAGGACATGGATCTAGAAGTAGATATTGAGAAAATAATTCCTGCAATGGAACATCCAGAAAATATGGGTCAACAAATTCTTTAATGGAAGTCATTGCAAATGATACCTTTAGTGAAGAATAATTCGTCACTTTTCAAAGTGTTTTTTTTGATAAAGATTCTAAAAATTTGATTGTAGAAAGAAGTGACCAAAAGAATAAAAAGGGAAAGTCTCGCTCAGAGGTCGACTTAAAGGACATGCGAATATCCCAAAATTTTAAAATCCACAGGGAAACCGTGGATGTTGTTGATGATTCTATTGATAGTTTAGAAGCTAAAAATGCTAAATTAAAAGAAAGGATTAGAGAATTGGAAAATCGCTTGATTCCTCTTCCAATCCTGGCAAGTCCTTTGTCAATGGTTAAACCAACTACACCTGTTATTAAGTTAAAAGGATATTATAGTTTACTCACAACAGTCTGAAGTTATGTATAGAAAAACATTAAAAAGAGAATTTCATTGATAACATAAGCATGGGAGGTATCAAAAAATATTGTTTCTTTTGGCTCAAGGGCACATGCTTTTCATTAGTATCTTCAAGTTGATTTAAAGAATGAAGAAGGTTTCTACGTTGATGTTGTATTTCCATTTGGAATAAAAGTATCAAACATGACATAATTGAAAAGAACATAAGAGGATTTTCCTTCTCCAAGTCGAATTAAACAACTAAATGCCTGTTGGAATAAAAAAATTAAGAATTTGAATAACATTGTCCATGCATGCAGTGAAGCCATAGTAAGAAGAGAAGAATTGTTCAAAAGACTCATAGAGATAGATATGGAAGGGATAATTGATGAGGTACAATACCCTAAGTTAATTCTCAATTCAATTTTTATGACAAAGTAACAATTTGATGAACAATTTGAGATATTAAAGGGGTTATCAACTCATAAATTTTATGGCATAATTGAATATAATGAAGAAGAGATAGATAATTGGCCAGTTGATTATTCTGTGAAAAATCAATATATTGAGGATGGAATACATGGCAGTTCTCATGAGTTAAGAGACTTGGAAGGTGAATTATTCAATATCAAAATCAGACACTAAATAAATGTTTCACCAATGAAAAAATACAATGAAGACTGGTTTAAAAAGTTAATTGATAGATTAACTAAAAAAGGCCAAGAAGCAGCAGTTGAGATGGTTCCTGTAATTTTCAATGAGGAAAATAAAAGGAAAGAAACAAGCAAGTGAATGAGACAGACGCTATCATAGTAAGTTTATGTTGATCACTTATTGCTTTCTTTATCAATGTTTCATCCAATTACTCTTCTTTGACTAGAAAGGTTTAACCAAAATCTGATAACGTCTTCCTATCTTCTTTCCAGGTCTTGTTAATCTATCATCGCCTACCATCTTCTCTCCACATCTTATTTCTTTTTTATATTTTCTTTATGGTCCACATGAGCCCCAATCCTAGTCCTAAGGAAAAAAACATTTAAACTCCAAAGATTTGTAACAGACTTTATATTTCTCCGAAATCCCAAGAGAACTGTTTCGGGATTAGTTTTGACTATATTTTATAACTCTGAGTTTTGAGTATAAAATATTTGAGATTGATATATCATTTTATTTATTTGAGCTCCACATGTGTTTACTCTATTAAATTTCTCTTATGCGTGCATACCATTTTCTTTTATCTTAAGTGATCATAAATATTTAATTTAACTATGATCGATGTGAGGAAATTTTTCTTATCTTTTTTAGATATGTGATGTGTAAGGTTCCTGGTCATCTCTCATGAACTCTTTATTTTTATTTTTTTTCTAAGTGAGTTGAGATTCTATATTACTGAGAAAAATATGGTACAAAGAGGAAACAAGGGGTATCCCTTGATCTACCAAAAATGAAACCAGATCAGGGATCCCGAAGTTGTGTTGTATACATAAGCGAGGGGAGGGCTGGGCCGCCACCCGGGGAAACCGACCCAGTCTTTGAAAACTCGTTTGAAAAAACTATACCATAAGATATACATAAAAACCAAGAACGTATAATAGGGGTTTCTCATACACTGGTAAAAAAAATGACCATGGGTTGAGGCTGTGTTAGTCCAAGAGGATTGGATGGCTTTCATATCCTTTCTTTATTGCCTCGTTCTCCTTTTTTTGCTCCATCGTGCACATCTTTCTAATGCAGGCTGGTGTTCCACACCATTTTTCTAGAGTGATGTCCATGTGGTGGACATAGAGAAGGTAGAGGTGGAATTTTCTAGCCATTCATTCCATTTTTTCATTTTGGTTCCTCTGGTCCTCTGTTATTCTTCTTCCACTGGCCTCCAGGTTGCTAAGGCGACTCAAAATTTCTTTGAGCTCCTTCTTGTGGCCATGGTTTGCCACCCTGTTGGTCTCATTCTTGTCATCTCTTAGCATACTTATCAACATTTTTGTGTGACAAGCTTCCTCCACCATTTTGTGGTAAAGGGTTGCCTTGGGCTGTGTGGCCCCTAGGTCCCTTATCCTGTCTGCTTCTTGGATGAGTTTCACCTAGGCTTTGCCTTGGCGCTTGGTGTTGACTTCTCGCTCCCACCTGTCGATGACCACTTTTACCTTTGGATCGACTTGCTCAAGAAAGGTGCCTTTGGCCTCTCTGGCCGCCTGCTCCATCCTAGTGATCTTCCGTGTGCTTGTTGGAAGTTCCTCCCCATGGGGGCCCCTCTTACTCTAAGTATTCCTCATTCTTACCATCTTTGTTTGAGTGTAGTGGCTTCTATCTTGACTTCATCCTCTGCTTCTATTCGCCCCTTCGTGGTCTCTGTAATTACTTCTCGTTGGTCTGTAGCTATTCATGATCCTTCTCTTTTAAGGGATTTCCCCGGATGCAATCTTATCCTGGTAATCATGGGTCTCCTATAAAGGCGTACCTTTTGGTCCTTTTTCATTGTTTCAGAGTGTGTGTGCTTAGGAACCCTGTCGTCATCCTTGTGCCAATCCTTTTCCTTGCACACTATATTCCAATCATTTCCTCCCATCATATCTGTGCGTGGATGAGGTGTACCCATTCCATCCCATAGGCTATCCTTTTGATCTTCGTCCTTTGTCGTCTGTGGATTAACCTTTCTGCTCTCCCACTGACAACCCCTGTACTTCATTCTATTGATAGGACTGTGGTGTCATACCTCCTCTTGTGGTGTGACCATGATCTGTATTGTAACTCGTATTTAAATCGTGGCCTATCAGATTTTTCCTGGATCCTACTTGCCCTTCAATTAATTCTACGCCTTTAACCTTGATGTGGTCGTTCGTACTTCGAATATTGTCATAGTCCTTTGCCGCTAGTTGGGTACAGTCTGTCTGAAAATGGCCATTCAGGATGTTACTCCATATGGAATCTAGTTCTGATCCTTCCTTGTCAACCTCTTCCTTAGTGATTCTATTCACTAGTCCATTTGCTGACCTTCGGACCCAGTGCAACTCCACTATGATCCTCGTCTGCAAATGCTCCTGATTATTTTGTAGGGAGCAAGCCAAGCATCACTGCCTCTAGATTTTTCCCACTCTGGTGCCATTTTGGAGTTTCCTTACTGTGTTGATGACCAGCATGGAATCTCCTTCCACTATGACGTTGATCATCCCTTCCCGGTGTAGTATGTCAAGGTTGGTCTCTAGGGATCCAAATTACCTAGCGTTGTTGGTTGAGTTCCCGAGAATCCTAGTGTACAGCCGGATAATTTTTCCTTGACTGTCCCTGATTACTTGCCCCGTACCTATCCATCCTAGGTTACCTTTCGACACCCCGTCGAAATTTAGCTTGATGGATCCCTCTGGTGGTAATTTCCAGTTGCGCTCACCTACTTGTAGTTGCAGCAGTCGTCTTACCTGATTGGGGTTGCGTCCTTCTTTCAGTTGAAAATCCTCTAGAATTATGAGATCCCAGTCTGTGAGTTGTGCTCCTCTTGTTTGGAAGTTGTGGCTCTGTACCATTTCTCTTGTCATGGATATTATTGTTTCCTTGATCTTTCCTATCGACCATATTTGGTTCCTAAAGATGCGCCATTTTCGTTCCTTCCATATTTCCCAAATGATCATGCTGGGAATGAGGGTCCAACAGAGATTCACCTCTTCATTTTCGTTGTAGTTTTCCTTCCATGTGTTTATAGTTGCAGAAATATTAACTCTGATCCTATTAGACTGTTGGAAGATGCCTACCGCCCAGTCCTAGACTTTTGTTGTGTAGGGACATTCATCTAGGAGATGTTTCATTGTTTCCTCCTTTTCTTCACATAGGTGACATCTTGAAGGGCCTATGAAACCTCTCTTATTTAGGTTTTCCCAAGTTAGGATTCGGTTGTGTAGTATTATCCGCTGGAAGATTTTTATTTTTGGCCAATGGGGGTTGTTCCAGAGCTTGTCCCATTGATGCATCGAGTCTTCTTGGTCCTGGTCCTCTATATAGTGGAATACTTCTTTAAGATTGAATTCCCCATCGGCTTTGTGACCCCATATTAGCTACTCATTTCCATCCGTGACTACCATTTTTCATCTCCCCAATTCCTCCTCCACCTCTTTTACTGTTGTTGCAGTCTGGTCTCTAGTCTATGGGGTGAGAGTGTTCCATATTCTCCATTTGTTTCGATCTGTTTCTTGTTTCCAGTAATGGTAGACTCGGATTTTTCCTTGCACCACCGTATCCTATTGGAGTTCCTCCCAACCCAGTTTTTCCATTCTAGGTTCCTATTTCCATACATCCTCCTAGAATCGGGTGGTTCTGCCATTCCTTATTTCCCAAAAGATGTGTGTCTGGATCCAAGTCTTGTTGCACCAGGCTAGGTTCCATATGGAGGAACCTTCCCTGGTGCATCTGAAGCAGATTTTGTCATGGTCGCAAATGTCCAGGGCATACTTTGCATTCCACAGGTTGACCCATGGCGTGGAAGTTTCTTTGACCCGACGCCACTAGATTTTCACCCCATAAGCATCATTGGTCACTTGCGGGTCATGTAACCTCAGGCCTCCTTTGCTTTTTGGTTTACAAACCTTCTCCCAAGCCACCAATGCCCATTTTTTCCTTGTTTTCACTCCTCGCCATAGGAATTTGATTTGTATGGTTCTTATTTTTTGTAGAATCCCCTTGGGGTTTGGGAAAACTGACATCATAAAGGTTTGGATAGCTTGCAAAACCGACTTGGTTAGGATAAGTCTTTCGGCTAGGTTGAGGGATCTGTACGTCCAATTTTTTACCCGGTCTTGTAGCTTGTTGACTATTCCTTCCCAAGTTGACATCTTGTAAGCTTTGTCTATTAGGGCGATGCCCAAGTACTTGGTTGGGAGGGCTTTGCATTCAAAGCCCAATATATTGGCCAAATTCCTTTGGATAGCAGGGTTGGTATTAAAGAAGAATATCATAGATTTGGACTGGTTTATCTCTGCCCCCAAGGCTTCCCCAAACTCATCTAAGATTATTTTGTAGGATTTTTCTTCCTTGAATGTGGGCATGCCATGAAGTAATGTATCATCCACGAACTTTTGGTGTGTAGAAGTCAGGCAATTCTCATAGGGTTTGATACCTTTTATTTCCCCTGTTGCGGTTGCGCTTTTTATGCTTCGATTGAGACCTTCCATCATTAGGATGAATAGGAATGGGGATAGTGGGTCTCTCTATCTGATGCCTCTCATGGGCCAGTAAGTTTTGGCAGGGGCTCCATTTACTAGTAGCGAGAAGCTTGTTGTGGTTACTAGGTTGACTATCCACCTGATCTAGTGCTAGGTGAAGCTGAAGGCTTCCAGGGTCCTGACCATATAGTGCGAGATGATTTTGCCATAAGCTTTTGCTAGGTCCAGTTGTATTATCATCCCCCCTCTTTTCTAAAGATTCAAGGTCTGGATAAGTTCGTGGGCATGTATAATATTGTCCATTATTTTCCTTCCTTCCATGAAACCTGCCTATTTTTGTGAGACCAGTGTGGGTAGGAGTGGTTTTAATCTATTTTCTATAACCTTGGAAATGATCTTATACACCACATTGCACAGCGTTATAGGTCTGTAACGATCGAGGTTTTGGCTTCATTTTATTTTTGGATAAGTGTAATCATTGTAGCATTTAGTTCTTTCAAAATGGAGGATGACCTTCTAGAGACTTCCACTACCCTATAAACGTCATGTTTGATGACTTCCCAACAAGATTTGAAGAACTCCACTGTGAAACCATCTGGGCTTGGGGATTTTCCATTGGGCATTTCTTGGAGTGCTTGGTCTATTTCCTCCTCCGAAATGGGCTTGTTCAAGTTTTTATTTTGTTCTTCTGTTACTGGGCAAGGGATATGATGGATTACCTTTTGTATGGCCTCTGTTCTATCTTGGTTAGGTTCTTAGTATATCCCATGGGAGTGGTTTACCAAAGTTGTTTTGATGTCCTTATGTGACTCTCTTTCTATGCCATCCTAGTCCCTAATCTTCAAGATTTTGTTATGGCCTCTTTCGGCCATGGTTGTTCTATGAAAAAAATTGGTGTTCCGTTCTCCTTCCTTTAGCCATCTGATCTAGGAATTTTGTCGCCAGATATTTTCTTCTTGCTGGAACTACTCATCCCATTCCTAGGTCATATGGATCTCCTCCTTTTTTTGCTCCTCATGGTAGCCCTCCGAAATGCAGGTGTCTTAGAGATTTTTCATTTTTTCTTCAATGTTGTTCTTCTCTTGGTTTATATTCCCAAAAATGTCCTTGTTCCACTCCTTGATCCAATATTTGATATGTTTTAGTTTCTTATAGAGTTTGAACATCCTTGTCCCTTTCTCTAGTTTCTCCTCACACCACCATTGTTTGATTCTTTGCTTGAAATTCGGGTGTTCAATCCAAAATTTCTCAAATTTGAAAGGTCTGTTCTTTGGTGTGGCCTGGAAGCCTGCTTCCATTTGCACTGGCCAGTGATCAGATCCCCCCCATGGAAGGATGTTGCAGTCTAAGGTTATCCCCTGCATAATTATTGAGTCTAACACTAGGAATCTGTCGAGTCTCGTTGCTACCTGATGCTGTCTCATTCACTTATTGTTCCAGGTGAACTGACCATTATTGGTTTTCAGATCTACCATCTCCATTGTGTCTATGAATTTTGAGAACTCCTCTGCATCTCTATCCAATCTTCTTGTACCTCCTTTTTTCTCCACAAGCGACGTGATGATGTTGAAATCCCTGGCTAGGATCCAATGGAGGTTGTTGGCTCAGTTTTTAAGATCTTCTAGTTCTCTTAGCATTCCTCTCCTGTCCTCTAACACTTGGGGTCCATACACATTAGTGCATAAAATCACCTCTGTGTTCCCAATGAGTTGCATGCGAACCGTAAGGGTATGCCTTGTCACTTTGACTGCTATTAGGCTTAGTACTTATGGGTTCCATAGGGTGAGGATACCTCCTGCCATTTGGTGGCCTCCAATATCCACCATCTTGTACTTGCGCCATTGTTGTTGAATGGTTGTTTCCATTCAGTTTGTATTACACTTGGTCTCTTGAATAAAACAAAGATCCAGTTGTTCCTGTTTTAGTCTATTCCTAAGGATTCATTGTTTTCCTGGGTTGTTTTGGCCTCTTATATTCCAAGTTATAACCTTAATTTAAACATGCGGGGGGATTTGGGGAAGAGTTTTTTTTATCTTACCTGAGTTTATCAGTAGCGCTCCAAGATCCTGTAGGGCTACACTATTTGATTTCCTTCCTTTTTTCCTCTGCATCTGCTTGGGTGAGAGTAATGGTTGTCCCTCGCCATCTTTGACTCCTAGGTGTCCAATCTCCCCGTGTGTACGCATTATGCCTCTATATTTGGATTCCTCCCTTAGGAGGAACAAGTACTGGATGCGGTCAAGTTGCTCTGTTGGTACATTGTCTACTCCCTGTCTTTTCCATTGCTCCAGTATGTTCGTGAGATATATCCCTTCCCTTTCCACAAGGTCTCTGAGTTCTGGATCTTCTGTGCCTATTTAGCTTGGTGTCATTTCCGCCTCTCCCTCTGCTTCTTGCATGGGGGTGTTGTCGTCTCTGATTTCTCCTTCCATCGAAGTTGCATAGCTTCCTTGTTCCTTCTAGTTATTTGGTTGGTCAGTGGGCTCATTTGGTGTTTGTTCTCTGACTTCCTGAGCTTTTTCCACATCCTTATTGGCTTCTTCCCCTTGATTGGTTTTATCCCATCCTTTCAGGTTATTTCGGACCTTTGGGTTATTTCCTGCTTGGGATTTTATCTGATTTTTGTTGGCTTTGCTTCTGGGGTTGGGTTTAACAAACCCATCCTCATCCTACTGTGGTTTGGGGTTTTCCGTTTCCTATTTTTTATTAAGAGGGACCATTCCATGATCAAGTGACCATGTTCATGGAACCTTCTACATCAGAAGGGGGTCTGTTCATAATCGATGTTTTTGGATCCATTCCTCATCCCTGAATTCAAGGCTTATGGATTCTGGGAGTTCTCTTGACACATCCATCTCTATACATATTCTTGTGTAAGATCTGTATCTCCCTTTTAGGGTGGCTTCTGCGGTCTTTATATATTTCCCCAATTTATTCCCTATTTCTTCAAAAGTAGAGGGTAACCAGTAGTATAAAGGTAGGGAATAGAGTCTCAGACAAACCGGTACCATTTTGAAGGTCTCTTTTTCTGGGGAGAAATTCTCCTTCTATGGATGCATGTATAGTCATGTTGATCCATGGAAGTATGGCCCTCCTTCAAATACTCTATCTTTGTCTTCGAGGTTTATGAAGAATGTTGTGAAGAAACCTTTCGAGCCTAAATGGATCTCCACTTACCCATTCGGCTTCCAGTGATATTTGATCCAATTTCACAACGTTCTTTCGGTGGGCCACAAGCCCATAAATTTGCAGATTAGCACATGCACCTTCATCTGATCCCTGTAGATTTGTGTCTGTGAATCCTCGAGTATCACCTTGGGTATCAGTGTTGATCTGAAAATAGAAGGTTGACTTGTTATGCTATGCAATCACCCTCTACTTCATTAAAATAAACTTTACAGGACCTTACTTCATGTTTATAAATATGCAAGATAAACTTATGTGTTAAGTTCATGTATCTTCTTGTAAATGCTTATGTGTGAGGAATTTTTCTTTTAGATGGTTAAATATGTACTTAAAACAAATTCACAGCAACACAATTTGTAGAAAATAAACCATCAAACTCACAATAAGAACAAGCTGATAAAGGAGTTCACCCCCTCTGGGCTACATCTCCTTGAGCCTCCATCAATGGACTTGGCTCTTTGGGATTAATTTGTCAAAAGTTCTTTTACAATCTTCTGCTCAACTCCAATGGAAAAAAATACTGTACCATTGGGATCAAAACACATAAAAACCCCAAAAATGACTAATAGAACTTTGAAAACGGATCATGGCTCATCCGGGCATGACCTCTTCTACATGTGGCCATAAGCTGCCCTGAGCTTCTCTTTGGAAAAAAAACCTATAAAAGTCCTCAAAATCCTGTGAAACCTGTCCCAATGTGTTCATAGCATATAAATTATCCAAAAATGATTATTCAATCATAGAAAACAAACATAGGCTCACCAAAACATGTCCTCGATCATTGAGGGCTTCAAGCTCCCTAGAGCTTGCTGAAACTTCAATGGTGAAAAACTTGCAAAATAAGTCTTCCAATGGCCTTTATAACAGTTCCAATGGATTCAAGACGTCCCAAAACCCCTAGTTGGGCTTTTACGGCACCTCAATCGGCTAAAGGATGAAGAAGATAGGCCTCCTGCCATTTTCCTCCTTCAAGCTTACTGAAACTGGTTCGCCAAAACACACCCTTCTTGAATGAACCTGGCACACACGCAATATATAGCATGAAAACCCAGAAATGGGCACAACCGTGCCAACGATGCAAAGTGTAGGACGGTTATGGGCACGCCAGCCCCTAACCGCCTAGCACCTGGGCATGTGGGGAGTTACAATATGACCTCGGGCTTTAAAACCAAACCATTTGCCAACTGTTTGAAACTTAAGCCCCTCCACGCTTCGTATGGTCATATGTATGAAACCATGGGCTATGTATTTAAAAACCCCGCGCCAACCATTTGAGTGCATATGGTATAAAATCCATGGCTTAAATGTTGATAAACCAAATTAAAAAAACCGTGCGTGTACCAACGAAGGTATGGGCATATAACATGGTTGTATACATTATAAATGTGACCGGGGGATGGATTCGTTACAACACATTCCCGCACAATATATTTATATATGGTCACATGTAAATACAATAAAACCACGGGTTGGGGCTAAGTCCCAGCCCGACCCCCCGCCGTATACAACTTAATTCAATTTTAAATACATTTAAAACCATAAAGTAGTAAGAACTACTATGGTGGCGCGTTGGCAACAGGGACTTTGCAAAGCCTTTGCATTGTGGTGGAGGTCCGGGGTTCAAATCCCATGAACCCCATAAAATTTTGAATTGATAAACCATTAGAACAACAACCAATAAAGGGGTGCCACGTGGCAGCCCATGACTGGGCCACGTGGCACCTTACCATTTGCCCAATAACTACCACGTGTCACAATACTACTCGTCCAACTGTCAGCCAATCCAAAACTGTCACGTCACCTGCCACATCAGCATGTATGGTCAAGCCACATCACCTATGCCACGTCAGTGTATGGTCATGCCACGTCAGCATCCGTACAGACTGTATGGACTGCACAGTCAGTATCCATTTTTTTACCTGTTTGACGATTCAGACAGATCGCTATATCTCTCGCTCCCGACATCTGTTTGAGACGAAACAAATTGCGTTGGATTCTTGATGACGAGGGCTATGCTCTTGTTCATTTTGAAGAAATTCTGAGAACATTGATTTTTGGGCTAAAATTTGACCCCTGGTCCAGATTTTGATCAAGTGTTGATTTGGGTTTGCATGGGTTACACCCTTCTGCCCAGTTGGTCTTCATTGTGTCTTGCGTCTCGTTCTAGGTTTCTCTAGATTCCTCTTCCATGCATTCACTTTTTCCCTGGTTCCTTTCCGAACCTTTTCCTGGGTCAGATCCTGAGGTGCCTGTCATTGGGGCATTGAAAAATACACCACTTGGCCCTTTCCCTTTGTCTACCACTATATGTTTGTATGAGGGGGTACCCTTACCCACCCCTCTAGTGCTCATGATGTCCTTTTCTATGGCTACGATTGTCAAAAACTCTATCTTGCGGTTGCTCCGAAAAATTCAGTGTCGATTACAAAACCATTCTCATGAATTCTCTTTAAAAACAAATCTTTTTATTTTTTATTTTTATTTCAATATTTATATCCCTTTGAATATCACGACATACTTTCTCAAAGTTCTATATTATTTTGAAAATCTACAATTCCAAGAAAATCTTGAAACAAAGAGTACCACCTCTATAAAAAAACGTAGGGGGATTTGTATCCCCGTGAGGTTGTCATTTTGTTCCTAATGGATTCAAGCATCAACTTGTTCATATGACTATTTAATTGGTATGAATCAGTTGGAAAACACCATGATATCCTAAAATTTTACAACAGGACAATGACTTGTCTTGATGAGCATGGACATCTAGGCAAGATTCAAGGAATTCGTTCCAAGGGTTGTAAATGTTAGAGAAATCTCATCCATGGAGTTGAAAAAGAGTTTCATGAAGGGATGTCAAATATTTGCAGCCCATATGGAAGAACTAGTGACAGTGTAAAGATGCAACCCACCACCTCCTCGCACTCCTACTCACAGGATCGTTCTCATTCATTCATTTGAGCCAAATTAGCTCTTCTGATTCCCTGCTGGAATCTCAGTTGAAAACCCGATCCATAGGTCCTTTCTTCACCCTGTCATGGCCTCTACACGCGCCTGTGACGTTTTCCAAACTTAGTTTCGGGTTTCAGGGTTTCGTGATCCCCGATGAGAAGAGTTCCTATCCTCTCAAACTCCCGATATTCGATGAGCAATTTCACCGATACATGCCCTTTACACGTTAGCCCTCCTGGCTATGCTCTGGTCCATGTGACCGCTAATTCATAAGACCTCACCCTTATCCTTCTTTCGGGGTTTTGGGATTTAAAATCCCGATGTGCCCCTAGCTTCCGTTAGCCCTCCGGACTAGACCTTTGGCCCACATGAACTTCCCCCTATATGACCGTAGTCATACCTCCTTATCGGTGTTTCAGACTTTTCAATGTCGAGATGCACTCATCCTCAGGATTCGCAATCCCTCGAATCTCGATTCTCCGCTATGCTGATAGCTGGCCCCCACACAACGGAGCTTTCCTCCTTATCCGATATGTTGATAGCTGGCTCCCACAATGACACTTTTCTCCTTGTCAGGATTTTGGACTTCGCGATTCCGAAATGCCCAAACCTCTCGTCACAAGGATTCCTGATATCCCAATGAATGTAATGTCGATAGATGGCTTCCTGTCGGGACTTTCCCCGATGGCTCTGATTACTGCCGTGCGTCCTCCTCTGATGGACGGTCTTGGCTAACTCTCGGTATTTCGAGACTTAAAATGTCCCAACTTTCATGACCTCGAGAACTCTGATTTCTCGAGCACCGATATCCCGATGTCTAGTGCCTGGATCTCTGGAATGGACGATCGCGTGACACACATTTTCTCTCAGATGGACGACCCAGATTTGTGTCGAGATTTTCAGGGTGGACTTACCCGATCTCCTGTTCATGGAAATGTTGATATCCCGACTCCCGACGCCTCGATCTCCGCCACGTGTCTCCACTATCGGATGACGTCACGGCTCAGATCGTTTCTTGCTATTTCAATACTTGAAGTGTCTCGACTTTCTCGACCTCGAGAATCCTGATATCCCAAGTGTCGATATCCCCATAAGACAACTCTTTCAGGACTTTCACCTTGGCGTGAGAAGGGTTAAAACCTGTGCACCTCCCAGTCAATCCGACAGCTGATGGGTATCTGAGTGAGATCCGACGACTGACGATCTCCTCTTCTGTGCGCTCATTCCTGACATTCTCCTGGACATAGAAACCAACGGTCCAGATCTTCTTTTCTCCAGCTGATCTTATGGCGGTTGTGCTCCCTCCTGAGCTTCTGCACTTTCTTCCGAGACTTGGAAGAATTTCCAGTTCCCAAAGGCCTCAACCTTTGTCCTCCTTTTCCTCTGTTAACTCCTCGACCCTGAGCTTCACCGCGCGTATGAAAACGTTGTTCCTCCTGAGCTTTTCTTCTGAATCCTCAAAGGAGTCTTTGACTTCTGTGCCTCTGCAGAGTCTTTACGCACACACAGTGCTGCCTCTCCTGAGCTTCTCAAACGCTCAGATCTCTAAGGGATTTTGTCTTTCTTCCTTTCTCCTGCAAATGGAGAAATATGGATGCCCTCCTGGCTATCCCTCTGCTCAAGCAACTTCTTGTTGAGTCTGCAGGGTGTTCAGTAACCCTGTGAAGATCCCTCAGTGGATTCTTCCCTCAATTACAGAACTCAAAGAGTTCTCTTCTCCTGTGTCGTTCTGTGTTATCACTGAAATTTCGTCCTCACATGGAGACAAGAACTCAGCATCATCAAACAATAATGAAGTCATTCATGGCACTGAATTAATTTCATAGCATTCCAGAAAGGTAAAAAACTATACAAAGTAACCAAAAATTGAAGGGCTCTTTACAGAAGTTTGGTGCACGCACACATGCGCGAAACATGAACATACCATGCGCGCATATGTGCACGATGCGCGGCTGTTGGCGCAAAAACCCATGCACCTACTAAATGGCACATTTATTGAATTAGTCGGCCTCCCAACCACTTATGGATCAACTCCCAAGCCGATTTGACCCTCAAATCAGAGATGAATCCGCATGGTAGGCTGGTCAAAGACCTAATGAAGCCCTAAAGAGCCCCTTTTCACACTTCAAAGGAGTTACATAATCACCCAATGCTATGCTATAAAAAGCCATGAAGAAACATCATTTTCTCAAGGAATTTCATGTAATGTTATGCTGCCTAGATTGTTTTAAGGACTCACTCCTTGGAAATAACACATTGGCACCATTTCATTGAGCTATCTACCTCTCCATTGAGTGGATATGCTTGGGAGTTCTTTCACTATCATTTTCATTTTTCTTATTGTAAGGAGATAAAGTTTGTGAGGGCACAAGAGCCTTCCTTTGGAGGAAGAAGGGACTCATAGTCCCCTTTCTTCATTGTGCTTTGATTTCATCAATTGATCAGCCTAAAAACATTGGTGATATTGGTCTTGTTGTCTTTGTTATTTCTTTACTCATATGCTTATGATTTTAGCTTGTATTAGTTTAATTCTTGTTTATAGTTTTGTTTTTCTTTCTCTAACTCTTTCCTCTACAGCTGTCATGCTCAGCAAGACCCAACTGGGCATGTAAGCACCCTTGATTTGCTCACCACGGTGACGAACAGGTGCAAACTTATTGGCGACTGTACTGGGGAGTAAGGTATCAATTCCTCCCTCATTTGGGTTTATTTTGCTTTCCTTTTTGTTTGTTTAACTTGCAGGTGCACAAACCGGCCTCTGTCGACCTGCTAACTAGTCAATTCAAAGGAGAATTGGGAGAAATCCATCTGGATTTTCTTTCTCGGTTGTTTGTCATAGGTGCACGGGTATTCCACCCCATAGACGTGCATCGTGCGCGCATGCACTTTCGTAACGAATTTCCTCTGCATGCATGCACTTTATGACTCAACTCTGCTCGCGCGCCTGTGCTCTGTGCGCCTCTGTCTGCACTAGAGGCCACACATTTGATTAAAATTTTTCATTGTAAGTGCTTTGGCTGTGGGAAAGGCCATTTGCCTTCTTAAATATGTTGTCAAAAATGTTGTAAATCCACATTACACTTAGTCCCCTCATAATATAAAGGGGTTAGTCAACCAAACATAGGCACTTAGGAGGATACAAATCAATTTCCCTTCTTTGCTTTTTGCCACATGGATGGCTAAGTTTTGATTTACGAACATAAGTGGACAATCATATTTAATCACGCCTAGCTCACATTTGGGACTAGAAATTGAAGTAACAATCCTTGAGTATGCTCTTCTCTTGCGCCTTCAAGCGATCTTAAGAATCAAAAAAAGATTGTGAAAACCAATCTCATCTCCCTTAACAAAATTTCAAAACCTTTAGGTGAGGACAAAGGCCCTTTTGGGACCCCTCTTAGTTTCATTTTTCAAACATATCTTAAATTTGTAACGGGCCCATACATGCCCACATGTCACAAAGATAGGATAGTGTTTAGAATTTCGCTTTCTTAGATCAAAACACTAGGAGAGTGTAAAGGTTTGTAACGGGCCCATACATGCCCACATGTTCAATCTAGGATAGTTTCATACTTTTTCTAGATTACCTCACACATAGGGACTTAAAGGATAGTAACGGACCCACATGTCCACATGCTAGCTTCCTAGGGATTTTGAATTCCGCAAGGTTGTACCAATGACATCTAGCTAATTAGGTAATCAAACTCTTGTAAGGACCAAGTGAAGTCCACATGCAACAAGGTGACATCTAATTAACTAAAACTTGGTGCACTTTCACTCACACACAAAAGTCACTTTTCACTCATATAGCCTCTTCTCGAAACGTGGAGGTCTAAGTAAGTTTCCTCCAAAGGGATTCCAAAAATACCCCATCTTTTCTTGACAAGACTATCCACTCCCAATTTTTAATCAAATGAGGTTGGTTCTCACCCCCAGCCTCACAAAACAACTTCATCTAAAAAATTTTCTAAAAACTCACTAAGTTTTCCTCCACATGAGGTGCCAAAAGAAAATTTTAGTCTAGGTAGGATTTCGGGGATAGGCATCCAAATAACTCCCCGTTATCTGGTTCTCACATTTTCAAACATAGAGGTTGACAAATAGGGAACTTCAAATCCTCCAAGTCAAGTGTTCCAATC
>ML800223.1:432665-448257 GCA_009831015.1 Picea engelmannii | reverse complement strand
CCCGCTCTTCTTCACCCTGTCATTACTGCAGGCCCCTTTTGTAAATGGGGCATCGACTTTATGACTTGTAATCCCCCCTCCAACAATGGTCACAAATACATTGTTGTCACCATTGATTACTTCACCAAATGGGCCGAAGCTATGCCCACCTTCAACAACACCGCTGACACTACAGCGCGTTTTTTATTTAACCACATCATATCCCGTTTCGGAGTACCAGTCCAACTCGTTTCTGACCATGGGAAACACTTTGAGAATGAGATCTTTGTCAAACTCTCATCTCGGTTAGGCTTCTCTCATGAGTTTTCCTCACCATATTACCCTCAGTCAAACGGACAGGTCGAGGCAGTGAACAAAGTCCTCAAGACCATGTTACAGTGCACGGTTAATAAACATAAAACCAATTGGCATCATATGTTATTTTCCGTTCTATGGGCTTATCGAACGGCAGTAAAGACCGCTACATTTTTCACGCCATTTCATTTAGTCCATGGGGTCGAGGCAACTCTTCCCATCGAGTGCGAAATTCCCACCCTACGCACCGCAATTGAGCTTTTACCTGACACTGCTCCAATGGAGCAGCGCTTGCTGAACTTGGAGTCTCTGGATGAATATCGTCGATCTTCCTTACAGAACAACGAGGCAGCTAAAAAACGATCCAAGGCTACCTTTGATCGCCATGTCAACCTTCGATCATTTCGCGAAGGCGACCTCATCTTGGCCTATGATATCGCCCATGATACCTTTGGCCATGGCAAATTCGAATCACTTTGGCATGGCCCTTACATCATCCAACATTGCCTCACCAAAGGCGCATACATCCTGGCCTCCCCCAAACGCCTCTCACTCAAGGAACCCGTCAATGGGTTATACCTCAAGGGAAGTAGTCATTCTACTTTAGGTTATTTTTTCTTCTTTTTTAGTGTTTCTAATCTTTTTTCTCCTACCCTCTCGTCTAAACTATACTTTGTGCTATTGATCAGACCACTAACCTGATACTCGCAAAACACCAATCGGATGCCTCGTCCTCCCCAAATCTCTAAATCTCCTCTGAAATCTGCTCGTCTAGTCACTGTTGCAGCAGGTACAAATGAAGTGGAAATGTGGGCCCTACAGCGATATATAGGCCTTTTGCCAAACTTCCACTCACCATTCCGGGAGCCCAAGGTGTCCATTTTTCAAACCGTCTTTAGCCACGGGATCAACATCCCACCACCTACATCATAGCCGTCCTTAGGTCACTTTTCATCCCGAGCCCTCGGGGCGCCTTTTTTCCATATCATGGTCAGGTACGCACGCGCATTGTCACATTTGTCCAATACATGCTCATATCTTTGATTCTCTTCAGATATTGTTCACTTTGGGTATTTGGTTGTTATGTGCGTAGGTACTTGTTCATCGGTCATCGACGTCCTCCCTTCAGGTATATATTCTGCACTGGCATGTAGTCTCTCCCGCTGTATTTCATTTACATTTCCAGTCACACCCTCTGATATTGGCCTTTAGGATCCTCATTTCCGGCTCTGCAGTACCCACGCCTCCATTTGCACATACGGTACTGTCACCCGGTAGCATTCTCACCCACATGAGTTGTCCTATTCATAGCACCTTTTGGCACTTTTGACACTCATGATGTTCCTCATTACCCTTTAGGGATGGGAGTCCCGATATTCTTTCATCATGTCGAGCATCAGCCACATACTTCTTCTCCTCATTTTTTCTAGCTTTCCCCATGGACTCCCAGGTTATCTCTTCATGATTGTGTTTTTTACCTACACCTCCGCAGTATCATGAACCCTTCATCTCATCCACACTCAGTTTGCCCATCTGCGAACCTCACCTTCGTTTCACCTACCGCATACAGAAACTCACCAATGGGGCCCCTACCTTTCATCAGTTTTCCAAGAAAATTTAAGCCCTCCCTGGGGCACTCATTTCACATTGGGGCACCTGTTTCTATATTTGTACATTTCCCTCCAAAAAATTATTCGTTATTTATTGTACAAACGCCTTTATTTCCAGTCATTACATTTTCTTTTGTCGTCACTGTTGCCGAATTGCTTCCTTTTTGGCCACCCGCAACCCATGTCACGCTTGGTTGGAGCATTGCTTCTCATCTACCCTTGTCGGCATCGTCCATCTCTTCAGATTAATCCACAAGTCACTTACCTCTACCCTCTGAATTTGTTCACCTTGTCCCGCCTCTGGCACAACTTATCCTCGGTCTTGGCGTCCCCCTGACACTCGACCTTGTCACACGGTTGTGGCCACTCATTATATCATATACTCTCCAACCAAGGGCAGTCTTGAGTCTCCCCACTTTTTGACTTCATTCATGTACCTCTGCCACTTCCTCACCTCAGTAGATTCTATGAAGCCCTTTGCTTCTGGGAGTCACGTTCCCCTTTTGTCGATAGCAGCACACTTTTTCCAGAAGGGAAACAATATCTTGATTCTCATTCTCCATTTAATGAGAGATCTCGGACGACATAGGGTGAAACACCATTGCTCCCTGTTGTCGTTGTCCCCCATAACATTCGACGCCAACACTCTCTCATGTTATGGTGGGTCTTACTTTGCGACTATTGCAGTTCTTTTTATCATTTTTCGAAGACCTCTGAACCTAGTAGGGCCATCAATGCCCACATCATCGTCGCTGCTTATTAGCGCGATCATTGCCTATTTTTCAGAGTATATTCCTTTGCAAAATTGTCTTCTGCCTTTATCATCACCGCCCCCGAGGGCGCTGCAGTTATCTACACCAACACTTCCGTCATCGTTTTTTCAGAGTTACATAACACGAGCATGGGGCATGCCCGCCTCGTTTATACATAGTTGTATATTGTTACGCACCTTATGGAAGGTCGGGTTCTACCGGTTCTTTTCTTCTCCAAAGGATTGCTCTGCATGGTCTCACTATTTCTCTCTCTTACAACAACATTCTCAGTAGAAGAAATATTGATGGATTTCAGCTATACGTATGCTCCTAACCTCATCCATCAGGGGGCATCTGTTATCACTGAAATTTCGTCTGCACATGGCGACAAGAACTCAGCATCGTCAGAAAGTAATGAAGTAATTCATGGCACTGAATTAATTTCATAGCATTCCAGAAAGGTCAAAAACTATACAAAGTAACCAAAAATTGAAGGGCGCTTTACAGAAGTTTGGTGTGCGCGCACATGCGCGGAACATGAAAGCACCATGCGCGCATACGCGTACGATGCGCGGTTGTTGGCGCAAAAACCCGCGCACCTACTAAACGACGCATTTATTGAATTGGTCGACCTCCCAACCACTTATGGATCAGCTCCCAAGCTGATTTGACCCTCAAATCAGAGCTGAATCCGCATGGTAGGCTAGTCAAAGACCTAATGAAGCCCTAAAGAGCCCCTTTTCACACTTCAAAGGAGTTACATAATCACCCAATGCTATGCTATAAAAATCCATGAAGAAACACCATTTTCTCAAGGAATTTCATGTAATGTTATGCTGCCTAGATTGTTTTAAGGACTCACACCTTGGCAATAACACATTGGCACCATTTCATTGAGCTATCTACCTCTCCATTGAGTGGATATGCTTGGGAGTTCTTTCATTATCATTATCATTTTTCTTATTGTAAGGAGAGCAAGTTTGTGAGGGCACAAGATCCTTCCTTTGGAGGAAGAAGGGACTCATAGTCCCCTTTCTTCATTGTGCTTTGATTTCATCAATTGATCAGCCTAAAAACATTGGTGATATTGGTCTTATTGTCTTTGTTATTTCTTTACTCATATGCTTATGATTTTAGTTTGTATTAGTTTAATTCTTGTTTATAGTTTTGTTTTTCTTTCTCTAACTCTTTCCTCTACAGCTGTCATGCTCAGCAAGACCCAACTGGGCATGTAAGCACCCTTGATTTTCTCACCACAGTGACGAACAGGTGCAAACAGTCTGCACAATGTCTCTATACCCTCCTGGCAGAGTGTCTTCTTCCAGAAATTCCAGTAGTTCTGTCCTCCTGTGCACCTATGAACTTTCTCAATTCCCACCTGGCAGAGCTCTCAGAATCCTTGGTGATTCTTGTTCTTTCTGTCTGAACTTATAGCAGAGTTCTTCTTAATGCACCACTGTGCATATACTCAATGCCCACTTGGCAGAGCTCTCAGAATCCTCAGTGATTCTGATTCTTCTGAACTCACAACATAGTTCCTTCCTTTGTGCATTCCTTGCACTGGATCAATGCCCATCTGGTAGAGCTTCATAGAACTCCTCAGAGCTTCCGTCTGCAATTGTGTCTTCTCCCACACAGCCTTGCCTCCAAGGTGTTCAACAACCTTAAGGTCTTCCCTGAGTTGTTGATTCCAGTTCTTGTGCCGCAGCACGTCTTTGTCTAAACCCGCATAATTAAGAAGTGCAACCTCTGTGCACGACTATCAGAACCCGCAGTGTTTTGTCACACCCTCCTGGTGTGAAGCCTCAAAGACCTTCACCTGAAATCAAACACACTCCTACAAATGCATGATAACAACATACATTCATAGCATACAATGGAACACTCACAGACATCCACATAACACACAGTAATGCAAGAAAAACTACTTTTGTTTATATTAAAATGGAAAATGCCTGTTTGTACAAGTGTGTTCTCGAGCTCTCTCTGGCTCTTCTCTTCTTCTCTCTACTCATAGACCATCACACACTAACTACCAAGGAGATACAATAGATATTTTTACATGAGGGTGCTCTTCGAGCGCCTCCCTCCAAATCTACCTACCCTATTCAATTGCATTGAATGGGTTGTCTAGTCCACTATCGAATCTAGATCTCAGCCATACAAACATTAATGGCCGATATACCTAATGCCTGCATAAAGGCATGGCTCTACAGCCCACCAGCTTAGACATTTAATTACATTGAATTCAGGTTTCAAATGAGGCTGCGCCTCTCTCTTCAACGCGCGATTTGAATTCACTGACGTGGTTGGCTGGCTGGCTGGCTGATGTGGAGAGATGCTCCTGCATCAAAATCCTCAGCTGCAAAATTCATGAGCTCCTGCTCATGAGCTTCCCCTCTCAGCTATTGGAAATCCTCCTGGATCCCAAACAAATATCTGGAGCTTCCCATCTGCTCCATTTTGTTGTGTTTCTATTGCTTCTGCGTTGTTTCTGCTGCTTCTTCCTTCCTTCTGCTCAGCCTCTCCTCACTGGAAGTCCTTGCTGACCTCGACATCAGCCTTCTGATTTCTTCGATCACTTCATCCAACTTATCCCATGGATGGCTCTGCTCATCCAGTCTCCTCAGCTTCAAAATTTTTTGGCACATGAGCAGATCATCATGATCTCCCATGCCTCCTTCATCAGTTTCCAAATTTACCTGTTGGATGTGCACGCTCCGCACTTTCACCCTCTCTTCCAAAGCTTCAATCTGTTCATACAGATCAACCAAACTAATGCTGTCTACCCCTTCTTCTTCTGCTGCAAACTCCCATGTTGCAGTCTTTTTAGTCTCCTGACTGAAAATAGTGAGCCACTCCTCAGAATGCTCATCATCCTCTTCATCTTCTTCTTCTGCTGTCAGCTTCAGTGCTACAGCTTCTTCAGCTTCCTGGCTGAAATCATTGAGACACTCCTCATAATGCTCATCTTTTTCATCTGCTTGGGCAACTTCAAATATCTGCTCCAATCCTTCTGCGACAGTCTCAGCTGGTTGTCCTGCTGTTGTTGCTGCACCATTTGCAACACAGAATTCCACCTCCTCTGGGCTAAGTGGTAGGAATAATTCGATCCCTCCAATCATCAGAAGATTTCTTTGATCTTCCTCTTCTATCAGTTGCACCTGCTGATCCAAACTTACCTCTGAGTTCATCTTCTCTATCAGCGCCTCAGACTGATTCCAACTCACCTCTGAGTTTATGAGACCCACATATAGTCTCATCTTCTCATCCTTTCCCACCTGGAAATATGGGATGTGTTCACTGCCCTCCTGTCAGACTATGAGATCAACCGATCCCATCTTCATCAGCAACCCCTACTGAATTGAACTCACCTCCAAGTCCATGAGACTTTTAGATAGTCTCGAATGTTCATCTCTGCCTACCTGGAAATCTGAGATGCTTCTGCTGCCCTCCTGGCAGTTTTCGAGATCCCACAGCGACCTCATATCATTGCCCAGATGGCAATGTGAAATTCTTTGGTTGTCCTCCTGACAGTCTCTGAGATCCCGCAGTGATCTCAATTCGTTGCCCACCTGGAAATCTGGAATTTCTTCTCTACCCTCCTGGCAGTTCTTGAGATCCTTAGCTAATCCCAATTCATTCTCTTCACCGATAATTCTACCAGTCTCGGGTTCACACACCTGAACCATTTCTTCTTCTGGTTCATTGAGGTTTTCATCATACCTCAACCATCTTTTTAAAAATCTTCGTTGTCTTATGACCATCAACTCCTTGACTGGCCATTTTTCTTTTAGATTCCTCATGGGCCATTCATGCATCCATATCGACCTCTTATCCTGTTGCATTTGCAGTTCGAGCTTCTCTATGTCTGCCTTTAATTCATATAGCTCTTTATCCATTTCTGCAAGCTTTTCTTCTTTGCTCTTCATCCCAGCATGCCTATGGTCTTCAGTAACCATGGTGTTGTCCTTGTCTTCTTTCCTAGAAAACCTAATGTTGTCACTCTGCACTAAGAGTCTTACCAGCTTCATCTTCCTACAGTTTCCCTGACTGTCTTCTTGATTGTTTCCTACCTGCAAACAATCGCCACAGAGTCTCCAGTGCTCTGTCTCCTTTTACCTTCTCTCTCTGCTTGAAGTATACAAACAAAGTTCCCGCTCTGATACCACTTGATGTGTGTATCAGAGTGCTTTCCTCTTATGCCTTCCCTTGCCTGAAATATACAGACAAGAATCAAGCTCTGATACCACTTGATGCAGTAAAGACGCGACCCACCACC
Organism: Picea engelmannii; assembly: GCA_009831015.1. Classification (NCBI taxonomy): domain Eukaryota; kingdom Viridiplantae; phylum Streptophyta; class Pinopsida; order Pinales; family Pinaceae; genus Picea; species Picea engelmannii. The sequence continues at coordinate 441,319 of ML800223.1, read as the reverse complement.
TCGTCATGCTCCTGCTCACAGGATCATTCTCATTCATTCATTTGAGCCGAATTAGCTCTTCTGATTCCCTACTAGAATCTCAGTTGAAAACCCGATCCATAGGTCCTTTCTTCACCCTTTCATGGCCTCTACACAGGCCTGTGACTTTTTCTCAACTCAGTTTCGGGTTTCGGGGTTTCGTGATCCCCGATCACAAGAGTTCCTGTCCTCTCGAACTCCCAATCTCCAATGATCAATTTCACTGATACGCACCCTTTACGCATTAGCCCTCCTGGCTATGCTCTGGTCCATGTGACCGCTAATTCATAAGACCGTAGCCTTATCCTTCTTTCAAGGTTTTGGGCTTTAAAATCTCGATGTGCCCCTAGCTTCCATTAGCCCTACGGACTAGACCTCTGGCCCATGTGACCTTCCCCCTATATGACCGCAGTCATACCTCCTTATCGGGGTTTCAGACTTTTCAATGTTGAGATGCACTTGTCCTCAGGATTCGCGATCCCTCGAATCCCGATTCTCCGCTATGCTGACAGTTGGCCCCCACACAACGAAGCTTTCCTCCTTATCCGATATGCTGACAGTTGGCTCCCACAATGGCACTTTTCTCCTTGTCGGGGTTTCGGACTTTGCGATTCCGAAATGCCCAAACCTCTTGTCACTAGGATTCCCAATATCCTGATGACCGTAATGCCGATAGAAGACTTCCTGTCAGGACTTTCCCCGATGGCTCCGATTGTTGCCGCACATCCTCCTCTGATGGACGGTCCTAGTTAACTCTCGGGATTTCGAGACTTAAAATGTCCTGACTTTCACGACCTCGAGAACTCTGATTTCCTGAGCACCGATATCTTGATGTCTAGTGCCCAGATCTCCAGAATGGACGATCGCATGACACGCATCCTCTCTCATATGGACGGCCCAGATTTGTGTCGGGATTTTCAGGGTGGACTTACCCAATCTCCTGTCCACGGAAATGTCGATATCCCGACTCCGGATGCCTCGATCTCCATCACGTGTCTCCACTACTGGACGACTCAGATCGTTTCTTGCTATTTTGAGACTTGAAGTGTCTTGACTTTCTCAACCTCGAGAATCCTGATATCTTGAGTGTTGATATCCCTATAAGCCAACTCTTTCGGTACTTTCCCCTTGGCATGAGAAGGGTTAAACCCCGTGCACCTCCCAGTAAATCCAAAGGCTGACGGGTATCTGAGTGAGATCTGACAACTAATGATCTCCTCTTCTGTGCGCTCGCTTCTGACGTTCTCCTAGACGTAGAAACCAATGGTCCAGATCTTCTTTTCTCCAGTCGATATGATGACGGTTGTGCTCCCTCCTGAGATTTTGCACTTTCTTCTGAGACTTGGAAGAATTTCCAGTTCCCAAAGGCCTCAACCTTTGTCCTCCTTTTCCTCTGCGAACTCCTCGACCCTGAGCTTCGCCGCGTGTATGAAAATGTTGTTCCTCCTGAGATTTGCTTCTGAATCCTCAAAGGAGTCTTTGACTTCTGTGCCTTTGCAGAGTCTTTACGCACACATAGTGTTGCCTCTCCTGAGCTTCTCAAATGCTCAGATATATAAGGGATTTTGTATTTCTTCCTTTCTCCTGCAGATGGACAAATATGGATACCCTCCTTGCTATCCCTCTGCTCAAGCAAATTCTTGCTAAGTCTACAGGGTGTTCAGTAACCCTGTGAAGATCCCTCTGTGGATTCTTCCCTCAATTATAGAACTCAAAGAGTTCTCTTCTCCTATGTCGTCTGCACAATGTCTCTATGCCCTCCTGGAAGAGTGTCTTCTTCTAGAACTTCCAACAGTTCTATCCTCCTGTGCAAGTATGCACTTGCTCAATGCCCACCTGGTAGAGCTCTCAGAGTCCTCAGTGATTCTGGTTCTTTCTGTCTGAACTCACAACAGAGTTCTTCTTAATGCACCACTGTGCATATCCTCAATGCCCACTTGGCAGAGCTCTCAGAATCCTCAGTGATTCTGATTCTTCTGAACTCACAGCAGAGTTCCTTTCTCTATGCATTCCTTACACTGGCTCAATGCCCACCTGGCAGAGCTTCACAGAACTCCTCAGAGCTTCTGTCTGCAACTGTGTCTTCTCCCACACAGCCTTGCCTCCAAGGTGTTCAACAACCTTGATGTCTTCCCTGAGTTGTTGATTCTAGTTCTTGTGCCGCAACACATCTTTGTCTGAACCCGCAGAATTAAGAAGTGCAACCTATGTGCATGGCTATCAGAACCCGCAGTGTTCTGTCACACCCTCCTGGTGTGAAGCCTCAAAGACCTTCACCTGAAATCAAACACACTCCTGCAAATGCATGATAAAAACATACATTCATAGCATACAATGGAACACTCACAGGAATCCACATAACACACAGTAATGCAGAAAAAATTGCTTTTGTTTATATTAAAATGACAAATGCGTGTTTGTACAAGGGTGTTCTCGAGCTCTCTCTAGCTCTTCTCTTCTTCTCTCCACTCGTAGACCATCACACACTAACTACCAAGGAGATACAATAGATATTTTTACACGAGGGGGCTCTTTGAGCGCCTCCCTCCAAATCTACCTACCCTATTCAATTGCATTGAATGGGCTGTCTAGTCCACCATCGGATCTAGATCTCAGCCATACAAACTGTTAGGGTCCTATAATTATAGGCGAGTCGATTCTTTGACTGTTGATTTGGCATCTCTCCAGGTGACGAAGTATGGCTCGGGTGATTCTGTTTTCCTCCCTCCATTCTTTTCGCTCATTTCCCCATCACCTTGCTACATCCTTCATCCGTTGCACCCTCTCCCCCTTGTCCTTTGTCAGCCTCCGTTATCCCGCCTTCCATCCCTGCATAAATGGACTTAGGATGAACAAAAGAATTAGCAATAAGGTTAGTCTAGGTTAAATTTGATTAATAAATGACTATTTAATGATTAATTAATTATTAATTAATTGTTAATTAATTAATTATTAAGTTAGTTAAAAAAACTAAGTTAGAAGTTAGGGTTAGTTTTAAATTAAATAAAACTATTAAATAAAACTATTTAATAAAACAAAATATTAAAAACATTTTAAAAACATATAAAAAACAAAAAAATAGAATATAATTACAAAATATAAAACAAATTAATAAAAACATAAAATAACATATAATAATTCCTAATAAAACATTATTATATAATAAAACTTAAAGACATAAAACAAAATATATATATATATATATATATATATATATATATATAATAATAATAATAATAAAAACAAAACAAAAATAAAAAATAAAACAAAACCAACGTAACATTTAAAAAACATATGAAAAAGTATTAAAAAAAAATAAAAAAATACAAAATATAAAATATTAAAACACATTAAAAATAAAACTACAATAACCTATCCTAAGTCCACTCCCCCTACGTCATCTCCACCTCATTCCCCACTACCCACTCCCCCTACGTCATCCCTCCTCACCATCCACCCACTCCCTTTCCCCTACGTCACAACCCACTACTCCCCTCCATACTCCCGCACACCTTAAATCCCCTGTATATTTCATACCCCATACCCCCTTATCCACTTACCACGAGAATAATCAACGCGCACAAATAATTCCAGAGGCGCCCCCACCTTCCGGAATTTAACGAAGGGGGGGTCCGGAATTTAAATTAAAAGCCTTGCAAATCTGGACGGTCCCGAGCAAGCCTCCGAAATCAAAGGTCTACATCGAATTCCGGACCCCCCCGGGCATTCTACGTTTAACGAGGGGGGGTCCGGAATTACCGTTTCCTGCCAAAAACCACCTTTGCACATTTTTACCATTTTTCCCCATTTTACCTTGTCATCTTCCAGACCGATTTTTGAGCAAACGGAGACGAATTTTAAAAATACGAGAGAGGTTTTTGGTCAGCCCAGGATGAGGAACAAAAACCTCTTTCAGTTTTTGCAATGGAGTTACGAGTATAGAGAGTCGAAGACATCTTCGAGGCCTATTTTTCCATATTTTGAATTTTCCGTTTCAGTCCCGATTTTGCAGGAGCTGTCACGGCCAGCTGGGGACGAATTCGGCGAAACTGAGAGAGGTTTTTGTCCAGAACATGCCCATATACAATAAAATATTTCATTTTTCACCCAGGTGTCATCATTGAAGAGAGAATCACGTCTGATCGGACCCCTGTTTCGCAGAAAAACGGTCCATTTTTCATGGCAAAAAACTCCGAATTTCTTGGGAGTGGCGGCTATTTTTAGCCGAGGCGGTTAAACCGACTGGGGAAACTTGTCAAGATGATATATATTATTTATAGAGATGATTTGAATGTAAAAGGGTTGGATCTTCATGCCCTGTGGCTATCAAGCTGTAACTTTTTAATAGATCTGCCATTAATGAAAGGAAGGCACCTTACAGGATTCCTGCGCATGTTCACTGGTGATGTGATTTTCTCAGTTAAATGTTTTCTTGCTCTGTAATCATATCGTTTTCTGAAACTAATCTTTAAGAGTAGCATATGTCTCAGGATTGATCCCCGATACCCTGTTTCCGATTCTAAAGATTTGAATGTTCATCTTCTAAATATCTTCAATTAAGAGATTCTTAAGTGCCTGTTGGTTGGAGTTATTTCCTTATCTTTTCTTCTGATCATCATTTAAATTATTAAAGATCCAGTGAGTGTGTTATCTCGCCTTGTGAAGGATTTCTTCAATGTTTCTGGTTGTATCTCAGATTTTATTAATTACAGACCCCATAGCCCAATGGAGGAGTAGATTGTCTCAACCATTCAAAATACTTTGACAGCAATACCCTTGTTCTTCATAACTAGCCTAATATCTCCTCAAACAAAGATATATTACACAGAGAGATCCCTCTCTGAGTATTGGAGGGCTAGATCCAAGACTCGAAGCGGTTTTGATGTTTCCCCTGTGATTTCCTTACAGCCTTGGGCAAATTACAGGGTGCTAACATAATGGCGACTCCACTGGGGACTTTTCCCAGTAGTACACTTCAAGCTCCAGCTCTGATCACTGATGGTGGATGGTGACCAGACAAAATAAGGCTGAGATCATTCACCTGGCGACTCCAATCAGCTCTAGACAGTGCCAGCTCGAAGACTCCACTGGAGGAAGAACCTGAAGCATGGCCAAGCAGCCTAGAAAGACCAGGTACTCAAGTTTGAATTGCATTCAAGACATATTTGGTTTTATTTGCAATCATGTCTTGTCTTTTTCCAAGCCTGGTCAGAAGTATATTGATGAAGATCACTTTGACCATCAGTCAATTGATGAGTCTCAAGAGATCATACCCACAACTGTAGAATATGTACATGCTCATATACCTGTGCATGCCCCAGATGCACCTGTAGAAACCCCAGTAAGACATAAGCCTCTTGCTTTGTCTCCTACTCCTGCTAAACCTCTGGATGTTTTTCACTCCCTTCCTTCATCTCCTGTGCTTGCACAAGTCCCAGACAGATACAAGCCTCTATATTTGCCTCCTATTCTCCATGACCTCCCTGTCAATTACATTAATAATCTGCCTAGGTTTGATGGAGAGAATGCCAAGATCACTACTGAAAAACATATGCAAAACCTTGAATATTTCCTTGACCTTTATGAGGTTGAAGATGATGATGTCTACCTCAGAATGTTTGCCCTATCTCTGGGAGGTAAACTCAAAGATTGGTTTAAGAACCTTCCAGCTGCTAGCATCAGAAATTTTTAGCAGTTCATGCAAGTTTTCTTAGATAGGTGGGTGATCAGGGGAAATGTTTTCCTTATCCTAGAAGAGTATGAGCACTTGAAAAGAAAGCCAGGGGAGACAGTACATCAGTTTTCAGCCAGATTCAATAAAGTATATCATGCCATACTTGCTGATATAAGGCCACCCCCAAGATCAGCTCACTTGCATTACCCAGGTGCCTTTGATCCTGAAATGGCTTTCCAATTAAGATAAAGGAATACTGCAAGCCTTGAAGAAATGCAAAGCATTGCAGTTGATGTGGAGACCAACTTGTTGATCAAGAGGTCACAGTTGAAGGACAAAGAAACGAAACAGCTGAAGTCATCAGAAGATAAACTGTAGATTTTGGTCAGTACCATTGAGGAGATGATGCAGAGGATCAATAGGAAAGAAGAGCTTGTTGTCCAAAGACATCATGTTCCAGTGATTGCAGAGAAAGAGATGGTCCCTGTCCCCAAACATTTTTCTGCTCATCCGGGATACCATGGTTTGAATGATGATTCGTTCATGTATTCAATTCACGACACAATCAAAGATGAAGATCCATCTCAATTTGTAGAGGAGCAACCGGCTGATATGATGTGCATGTTCAATGGCATTTCATCCGTGGATGATTCACCCAAGTGGGATCAGTATGATGATGATCATGAAGCTGAAATAGAGGTTGACTGTTTAGAGAAACCGACAGCATGTCATTGGCAGGAAGAAGATCATTTACCATTCAGAAGTGACAATCAGCCCTTGCACAATAGTCATGACAGCGATGGGAAAGAGACATAAAATATCAAATTAAGTGAAGACACTTTGCCCACATGTCTCTCATATTTTCAATTCCTGAAAAGAAACTTTAGGTCAGTTGTGAGCAGTAGAGACAAAATTTCCTCTGACCAATCAATTGATGATACCCTTAAGAATATGGAGGCTGTTCTAAACCCAGTATCACAACCCTTGACATACATTGATTTTCAAATTCTTGATGAAGGCTTAGAGCCTGAGGTAAATTCTGAGTTAATCCAAAATAACTTTGTACCAGTGTGCTTTAATTCATTTCAAATGTTGAAGGAGAATCTTGGGCAAGAGTTGAAAGATAAAAACATAAAGGGTCAGGAAATATCATTTAAATCAGTGCAGCAGTCTTGTCAGTCTTTTCAGGATCCAATAGCTGATCTGTTAGATGGCATGTGTGGTCAAAATTATTCTTCATTCTCCAGTCATGAGATAAAAAGATGTTATGATATTGACATGGTCAGGCAATCAGATTCTTTGTCTTTTGCAGTTGAAGCATCATTTCAGAAACCATCAGAGCATCCACAGTCAGATGAGGGAGTATTGAAAGACACAGAATGCATAGCTGAAAAATCAAGTCTTCATGCTGAGTTGTTTGAGGTTGAAAACCAAAAGATGGGCCAAACCTATACGGATCCTGTAGCTGCCTATATGGAGAAATTTTTTAATATAGGATATTTTTCTGTTGGTGATGTTTTTCCTATTGTGGGGGTTGATCAAATCTTATGCAAGGGAAAGCAGGGTGGAAGTTACTCTCAAGCACGAGTAACAGACTCATTTCCGAGTTTCATCACGGACAGTGAAAGAACAAAGCCACTAAATCAGCTGCTGGATTGGCTCCATTGGCATTTTTCCATTACCTAGCTGAGCAATGATTGCAGTAGGGTAGGTAGGTAGGAAAATGAATAAGCTCAGCACTCTGAGCATCTCTTTTTCAGCAGCGTTCATTTGATTTCATTTCAGTCACAAGATCAAAACAGGTATAGGTTGCAGAAATAAGATTTTGGGATCAGCCCAATGGATAAAGCTCTGGTCTGTATGCTCAGAAATCTGCGGTTCTTGACACCTCCTGAAAGAAGCTGCCATCCCTAGGTGGAGCCTATGTTAGGGTCCTATAATTATAGGCGAGTCGATTCTTCGACTGTTGATTTGGCATCTCTCCAGGTGACGAAGTATGGCTCAGGTGATTCAGTTTTCCTCCCTCCATTCTTGTCACTCATTTCCCCATCACCTTTCTACATCGTTCATCCGCTGCACCCTCTCCCCCTTGTCCTTTGTCAGCCTCCGTTATCCCGCCTTCCATACCTGCATAAATGGACTTAGGATGAACAAAAGAATTAGCAATAAGGTTAGTCTAGGTTAAATTTGATTAATAAATGACTATTTAATAATTAATTAATTATTAAGTTAGTTAAAAAAACTAAGTTAGAAGTTAGGGTTAGTTTTAAATTAAATAAAACTATTTAATAAAACAAAATATTAAAAACATTTTAAAAACATATAAAAAACAAAAAAATAGAATATAATTACAAAATATAAAACAAATTAATAAAAACATAAAATAACATATAATAATTCATAATAAAACATTATTATATAATAAAACTTAAAGACATAAAACAATATATATATATATATATATAATAATAAAAACAAAACAAAAATAAAAAATAAAACAAAACCAACATAACATTTAAAAAACATATGAAAAAGTATTAAAAAAAAATAAAAAAATACAAAATATAAAATATTAAAACACATTAAAAATAAAACTACACTAACCTATCCTAAGTCCCCTCCCCCTACATCATCCCCACCTCATTCCCCACTACCCACTCCCCCTACGTCATCCCTCCTCACCATCCACCCACTCCCTTTCCCCTACGTCACAACCCACTACTCCCCTCCATACTCCCGCACACCTTAAATCCCCCATATATTTCATACCCCGTACCCCCTTATCCACTTACCACGAGAATAATCAACGCGCACAAATAATTCCGGAGCCCCCCCCACCTTCCGGAATTTAACAAAGGGGGGGGGTCCGGAATTTAAATTAAAAGCCTTGCAAATCTGGACGGTCCCGAGCGAGCCTCCGAAATCAACGGTCTACATCAAATTCCGGACCCCCCGCGGGCAT
>ML800223.1:405518-422036 GCA_009831015.1 Picea engelmannii | reverse complement strand
ATACTTGATTTATTTTTAATAATTTATACAACTTGAGTGGGCCTAATGATTAAGAACACGTGTTTCCTTTTTCGAGGTCACATGTTTAAATCTAAAAGGGGTAGGGTGTGTATACCTCTGTAGACTTTAGTACTCAGATCATATTGTAGAGGTGATCCTTTGTCCCACAAACAAGGAGTTCCCATACACCAGTTTGATATCTAACTTAATCTAACCTTAAAAATAAACTACTATTATTACTATATAACAAAATAATAAATAATTTTAAAATAATAATAAATTATATTTGATTAACAAAAACTTTGATCATAGAATTTTTTAATTTTATTTATTTTAAAATAATTTAAATTTCAAAAAATAATAAACATAATAAAGTCTTATCTTAACCAAAAAAAAAATTCATTAAAAAAAAATGTTCATTTATTAATTCATTCTTTTCAAAAAATTACAATATTTAAATAATGAATACTTTTACTAAACACAAAACCAGTATTAAAAAACATAAATTAATTATTAAAAATATAGATTATTTTTGGATAAATTTTCATATATATATATAATTTTTAAGAATATGGAGATGAAAAAAATATATAACTTTATATAAACAAAATCCCTACAATGTAATTAGAGATAGAATTAGAGGTAAGATTTATACAAATTTGTAACGATGACATATTGGTTCCTATATATGTGTTTTATGTGTAACTATGTAACGTACCAGATGTATTATATAAAACTCCAGAAAAAACATTATGACAAACACCAACGAAACAACAAAATATAGAGAGTAACAACATCAACATTGATACCTTTATTGATAGAAAACCAAGTTCACTTGTCTCTTTGAGGGGGAAACCTCTAGTAGAGTAGACCTCTATTACAATAATTCTCAAGAGAATACTTTCCCATGCCTTCTACTCTTATTTATACTAATTTTATCTTGTAAATAACATTCTAGAGGAAGATCTTTCTAGAAGCAGAAGTTTCTATTAATTATTCTTACATTAGACTTGTTCACATTATTATATAGGCCTTATTTACTAATGTCGGATTTTATTACATAGAAAAAATATTATTCTACCTATGTGTGGGGTTAGGGAGGTTATGTCCCTAACATGTTCTCCCCCTTAAAAACAAACCTTGTCCTCAAGGCTATAGGGAAATTGTTGCAAAATGGTAGTCGACTCTCAGGTGGCATCTTCTAGTTGTGCATCCTTACATTGAACTAAAAATTCCTTGATGGTGCACTAACAAAGACAACACACACGTTGGTACAAAACTACTAGTGTATGCAAACAAATGAATCCTTCTTAATCCAACTCAGGGAGATTGGTTGGAGTCTAGCACTTAGTTCCAATCACTTTATTTAAGCACAAGACATGGAAAACATGATGGATCTTATAGTGACTGGGAAGAACTAACTGGTAGACCAAAATCCCTACCTGCTTAAGAATTATATAAGGACCATAAAAATTAGGTGAGAGCTTCTAAAAGTGTTCATCTTTGAGTGAAGTTTTCTTATATGGTTATAGATGAAGAAACGTTTGGTTCCCTTCAACAAATTGACATTCTGATTGAACCTGATCTGCTTATTACTTCATGCAACTTTGTACCATGGACAAATTTTCTTTAAGGGTGTGAAGAATGGCCTTACGGACTGTCAGAGTGTTGTTAACCTCCTAAACCTTGGAAACACTTGGCATGTATGAGAGAATCAATCGTGATTTTTTCTTGTAGACCACTTCAAAGGGAGTCACGTGAGTGGCAGTGTGGTAAGATGTGGTTTACCACCATTCAACTAGGAGTAACCACTGAGCCCAATGAGTTTTCTAGTTAGATGAAAAACATCACAAATATTTTTCCAAACACTTGTTAACAACTTCAGTTTGTCCATCCGTATAGGGATGATAGGCGATACTGAGAGGTAATTAGATTCCTTGGAGCTTGAACAATTCTTGCAAAAAATTGTTGGTGAAAGTTGGATCATGTTTGAAGACAATAGAATGAGGAATGCCATGGAGTTTAAAGATATTATCCATAAAAAAATCATCCACTGTGGATGTGGTGAATGCATTTTGAAGAGAAAATAAATGAGTATATTTGGAAAGACGATCAACCAAAACCATGGCGACTAACTTATTGCTCAATCTAGGTAAGCCAACAATGAAGTCCATATAAATATTCTTCCAAATAGTAGGTAGAATTGGGAGAAGTTGGAGTGTGCTTGGAGCTTTGATTGTTTGTCCCTTATTGCACTTATAGGTATAACATTCAACCATAAATGTGCATATGTCTTGTTTCATGCCTTTCAAAAAAAGTAATGTTTTACCTATCATAGGTTTCAGTAAAGCCTAAATTCCCAGCTGTGGGGTAAGAATGAAACTCATATAACATAGTGTATTTAAGGTTCAATTATTACATGCAACCTTTATAGAGAATATCTTCATTATGCCAAGTATATCTTGGGGAAACTTGAGAATCTCGTTGCAATTGTTGGATTAGGATAGCAACTTTGGGGTCTTGGAACCATTCTTGGCGAACGACTTGAATCCAATCTACAAAAATGAAAGAGAGGGGAAAGAGGGACCCTTCATCTTCATATTTTCTTGAAAGAGCATCAACAACCACATTTTATTTCCCTTCTTGTAAATGATCTTATAATCATATCCAAATAGCTTGGTCACCCATTTTTTTTGGTCCTGGGATGAAATTCTTTGTTCCAAAAAATAGTTGAGGCTACGATGATCAATTTTAATTTAGAAGCATTTCCCCAATAGATAAGGACTTCAGAGATCCATTGCATATAGAATAGCCAAAATTTCCCTTTTATAGGTTGATTGGCCAAAATGTCACTCTGAAAGTTGTTTTCTAGTGAAATCCAAAGGTCAACCATCTTGCATGAGATTGCCCCAATTCCTTTCCCTGACACATCACATTCAAGGAAAAAAGTCTTGGTGAATTCTGGTAGTTCTAGGACATGAGTTGTGCATATAGCCTCTTCCAAGGTGTGGAAGGATTGATTGAATGTTGGATTCCAATTGAAAGCATTATTTTTAAAGAGTATTGAGAGAAGCTTCAATTTGTCCATAATTGTGAACAAACTTGTGATAATATCATGTTAAACAAGAAACCATGAAATCTTTTAAGCACTTTAGGGTGAGGCTAGTCCTTTGTAGCTTCAATTTTATTAGGATCCACCTATACCCAATTCCTACTGACAATATGACCCAGGTACTCAACATCATAAGCTCCAAAAGAACATTTATACTATTTGAGAAAAAAAAAAATTTAGATAGTAGATTTAGAACATGATCCACATGGGTGAGATGGGATTTCCAAGGTTTAATATAGATGAGAATATCATCAAAGAAAACTAAGATAAAATGACGAAGGAAAGGACAAAAGACATGTTTCATGGCAATTTCAAAAGTAGAGAGGAAATTATGTAGACCAAAGGGCATGACCAAGAATTCATAGTTACCCTCATGGGTTTAAAATGCAATCTTGGGAATGTCTTATTATTTCATACGTATTTGGTTGTAGCCAAAATGGAGATCGAGTTTGGTAAAGTACTGAGCACCACTCAATTAATCCAAAATGTCATCAATGATAGGAATAGGAAATTTGTCTTTAATTGTGAGTTTGTTGAGGGAATGAAAGTTAGGACACATGCACCAAGTGCCTTCTTTCTTGAGTACCATTACTATAGGGGAAGAATAGGGGTTGGTACTAGGACGGATAACACCTGCTTCTAGAAACTCTTGAACGATTTTCTCAATTTATTTTTTTGGGAAAATGGAGATAAGGTATAACATTGGGAGGAACATTTCTTGGTACTACAGGAATGGAATGATCATGTATGCCGAGGAAAGGGTGAAGTCCATGGGGAGTGTTAAAAATATCTTGGTGTTGGGAGAGTATAAATTGGAGGTCGATATGCACAAAGGGTGTCTGAACTGCTGGAATGGAATGGAGTTGGGAAATCATTCCAGAATGACCTTTTTTAGTATCTTTTCCATGTGGTGGGAACTAATGATCCCAAGGAATCCTACTTTAATTCCTTGGAACTTATATTGTTGTCCCTCTTGGATTTGCATGGTTAAGTCCTTAAAATCCATGGTGATGGGGCCAAGAGTGTGTAACCTTTTATAACCAAGGAAAATGTCACAATCTCCCATGTCGATAGAAAACATATGAGATTTAAGCTGGTACCAACCAATTTTTAGGCGTAAATTTTCACAACACCCCCCACATTTTATGGAACTACCATAGGAAATCATGATATGAAACTTGTTTAGTGCATGAATATAACACTTTATTTCTTCGAAAATGTGGTGATGAATAAAATTATGGGTGTTTCCACTATCAATTAGGATGATGATTTTCCTATGCTTAATGTAGCCAATTAACTTGAGATTTTGGGGAGTAGAGAAGCTAGTGAGGGAATTCAATGAAATCAGTAGTTCAACTTCTCAAGGCTAAGAGGGAATACTAGGATCATCTGTTAGGGGTATATATTAAACAAAGGAAACATCAACACCTCATCAGAAACATCCTCAGAAATGGCCATAAAAAACTTATTTTCTTTACACTTGTGCCTCGAAAAATATTTATCATCACAATTATAGCAAAAGAACTTGAGTTGACATTCAACCATTTATGCCCAAGTTACTTTCTAGATCTTGAGAGGAGTGACATGAGGGGTAGGATTGGTGGCTCTAGGGAGAGGAATAAAAGAGGGATTTCTATTTTAGGAAGAGACAACCTATTCTTCTTCTTTAGTAGTTTAATAGCTTCAAACCAAGTTTGGGGGTGAGCCATTAGGACATGGGCTTGGATTTCATCCTTTAGGCCACTGATAAAGAATTCCATGAAGAAGGCAAAACAAATTCCCTTTGTTCTAAAATCTAAGTTCTCAAAGGTGGTGATAAAGTCTTCCACTATGCTAGACTATTTCAACTTGGTCAAATGGACCAAATGGTATGTGTCGGTGACCAAGCATTCATAAATTTAGACCACAAACTTTGTCCAAGAAAGATACCCTTGGCATGAATTTTTATGCCATTTCCACCATTTCCACTATTTAGGATCCAGATAGAGGAAACTACAACAAATTTTGGACAACTTATCAATTATGCCATGCAGGGAGAAATAATGTTCCATTTGAGTGACCCAACTTGTGCAATTTGAGCAATAAAATTTATTTACCTCGAATTTGGGAAGACACGGTTCATGATGAGGGTGATTGGAATGAAAACATTGGTAATGAAAAGAGTGAGTGTCTTCATGGTGGGATGATTAATAAGAGGAGATAAGGCCTTGTAATTAACTTGTGAAGTGGTTCATATTGGAATACAGGGAGTCTATGGACTATTTCACACCTTGCAGATTAGATTTGAGGGTAGTAGTATCATATTTGAGGGTACCAATATCAAAGTTGAGGGTAGAAATATTGGAATTGATGTCTTGGATATCATGCTCATGTTTTTCATTGTCGAAGAGTAAGGTGGTGATTTTGTGATTGTAGGTGAGAGCCATTTAGGGAGAAACAAGAAGTGGGAAGGTGGGTCCACATAGAAAAACGTGTTACAGGTACCACAATAGGAGAGGAAAAGAGAGGAATCCAATGGGAAAGGTGGCCAATAAGGGTGGCTATAAGGGTGGGTGGTTCCAGTAAAAAAAGGCTTAGAAGTGATAGGTACCACGATGATCAGGGTGAAGAGAGGAAGCCAATATGAGAGGTCATGAATAAGGGTGTTGATGGAATCACTATACTTTTTTTTTTTAATATTGGAGTATTGGAATTCTCAAATTGTTAATAGAGAAAATTGTGTAGGAATTTAACAACTTGGATGGAGGAGGCAGGGTAGCACAACAAAAGTGCCTCTCCATTACTATACTATTATGTTCATTTCCCAAGGGTTAGTTTTTTTTTAGGATTATTACAGATAAGGGTTTTACCTATGCTATAATTCTCTGATATACATGCAGGTTTGAATAGTAGTACTCAGTCCAATATCTCAAGGAACCAAATAAGGAGGCTTGATCATACCCCTAGTTGTACTACCTAATTACCCAGGAACTAGAAAGTAGTCTTCCCAAGTGTTATTCTCGGTGCCTTTATAGTAGTCAGGTAGTTGAAAATATGATATAAATTTCATTTCAGAAGACTTAGGGGAATCCCTATATACGTGAAGGTATGTGGGAGTGATGGTTGTGTACATGTGATGTCTGATGCAGTACTACTCGAAGGGTTACCAACAAGAGTTACAGAGGTTTCCAACAAGGTGAAATGTTTTTTTCAAGTAACCCGTGAAAAAGTATACATTTCCTATGTGTATTCTTCCCCAACCGCAATTTTACCTACCAAATGAGATATCTCTTTTCTTTAAAGATTTTGACAGTACATGTCTCTACCTCGAAAACATTTGTCCCAAAATTTCTGTAGAGAAAAGTGCTTGATACCACTTGAAAGGTACTATATGTATTATATAAATAAGAAATAGAAATATTACAACAAATACCATGGAACATCAAAATATAGAGAATAAAAACACCAACAATGATACCTTTATTGATAGAAATCCAAGTTCACTTTCCTCTTCGAGGGGGAAACCTCTAGCAGAGAAGGGATCTGTTAACACATAATATTGATCATGTAAAGGAGGATTTATGGTTTTCAGAGCCTAGATTTAACCATATCTCCAATTATTATGTCATACCATCAACTAACATCCTCCTCGGAGTGTGCAATCTATATTTGAGTTGCGCTAGGAATTGAGACAGGCGCTATGGAATGCACTATGAAATTTCCTGTAGCAACTTCTTTCACAAATTTGATCATAAATCCAAACCGGTGATGTGGGTTTCTCTGAGCTATTTTGTTTTGAAAGATGATATCCTTTTTGAATTGTTGACCAGATTTCAGCCTGACCCAGTTTGGCATTTAAGAGAAACAATTAACACACGAGTGCGCTACGAAATGTGCTGCAAATTCTTTGTTTTGCATAGTTGTTGGATATTCACCTTGTTGGGAGGTTGCCACCTATCAAGGAGGGTTCGAATGACTTATTACGGATCAATTAGATGTAAAGGGACACCTACACCTAATTTTTAGCTCCATTAAATACCTCATGTCGTGAGTTGGAATCAATTTATTAATGACTTCCAACAATTTCCTGAAAATTAACAGTTTGTTGGATTTTTGTCTCTTTGACTATTGTAACCTAGCTCCAAGGCCTAGAATCCAATGAAAGAGATGGGATTATACCTCCTAAGGATATTTTGATTCTTTTTTATATTTAAGAGAGGAGGGGTCTCTTGGAGAGGGGTTGGATTCATGAGCTAAGAGAGGCTAGAGAGAGTAGGAGCAGACAGATTCCCTATGTGTGTTCATTTGTAAGCCTCATGGAATTTTATGATTGTAATCATTACTACTATTGAAGACTCATGACAATTGTGATTTTCATATTGTAATTCTTGTGTTTTATATATTCTTATTTGAATATATTTCATATTTGATCATCAAAGTCTACCAATAATTTATGGATCCCTAAACAACAAAGGATATGTTGTAATTTTTCCCATCAGTCATTGTTTTATTCAAGCATTTGTTGATTTATTAAACTGAGAGGATCTTTGTTTAGTGAACATTCTATCTTATGATTTCCTTCTTCATTCTTCCATCCATTAGCATATAATCTTGTTTTCTTTTGAGCATCTTTAGTGCCTCCGATGAGTAGAATGTTTATGACTCCATTTCCCATTGGTGTAGCCTACTGGTCTGCAGTTTGCTTCCTTCTCCCTTTCTTTCTCCATCTTATTGATCCACCTATTCAAACCAAACTTATATTTTACATTTTTATGGGTGTTGAGCTTACAATTTAGCATTCAAAGTGGGACTTTCAGTGATAACATTCTTGGCATCATTGTCGGGGACGAAGTTGAATATATTCCATGGGTTGTATGACAAGGATTACAACTAGTTCTTGATGGTGAACAAATATTGGAGACAGAAAAGACTTCATCTTTCACCTGGCAATTCCACTCCATGAAGAACCAAGATGTCAAAGGCTATGGAGGCTATCTTGGCAAGTATATTTTCTCCTCTAAACGTTTTAGCCATCTCTAGTTTTCCAAATCCAGTGCCTCATCTATCAGAATGGGGATATTTACTTCCTATCTTTAGAGAAGAAAAGGATGATGATCTTGTTCAACATCTCATTGATTTTGATCAATGCATGGAGCAATTGAACTTGCATCAGGCAGATGTCTGAATGAAAATTTGTATGTTCTCCTTGAAGGATGATGTCGGAGACTGGTACTTTTCTCTCTCTATTGCAAGCATATCCACCTTGAGAGAATTCCATGCTTCTTTCAATTTGCACTGTAAAATGTATTACTCCTATGATTTTCTTTTTCATGATTTTTTTGAGGAATATGAGAAATTTTTTCAAGCTGCATTAAGTTTCTCTCCTGACTGTGAAGTTGAAGAAGATAACATAGTCAAGGAAATCAGTGAAGGATCAACACTTTCTTCTTCTTGTTCCTCTGTACTGGATGAAAATTTAAATGATAGTTCTAATCATAAAAATACAGTATAAATTTCTCGTTACTATGAAGTTGGGATAAATGATAAGTTAGCTTAAAAAAATAGGAAAGTTTTCTCTTTGTTTTTTCCTAGATTTTCATAATTGAAGGCGGATTTTTTTTGCTGCTCTTATGAAGAAAATGCAGAGGATATTGTTTTTATTGAAACACATGTCTTTAGAATCCATGCTTATGATGAAGAAGCTGTTTCAAATACTAACCAAGAACATCCTATTTTTGATGAATATACCAGTGATGGTGATGAACATAATCTTTCTATGTTTTCTTTGGAACCTCTTAGCACAATTTTTGTATATGATGATTATGAGTCTGTTCCTTGGGAATGATACGAAGGTTTTGAAGGGAGATTACATATGCAGTTGATCTCTTATCCATCACCAACAAATGTGAATCTTTGGTTTGATAAAAATCATGTGTATGAGCAACACACTATTATTACACTACATGCAAAAATGATTAGTAGTCATCCCACAGGTGGTTCTGAAGATGAGGAGTAACCATTCAACCAACAAATGATTTAATTAGTTCTTTATCCACCTGTACATGATGGAACATAAAAAAACATGTGAGAAATGATGAAATAAAGGAGGTAACTTTTTACTAGTTGATTATGCCTTGCCAACAGTTTCTTGACCATATCAATGAATACATGGAGTTGCACTTTTCAAATGCTTTGGAGCCTGCAAATTTTATCATTTTGTCATCATTTGGAGCTTATATTTGTGATCCTAAGGGTGTATTTAGTCAGTTGTCACACTTTTCTTTATTCTTATGGATCATTTGTAGTGAAGAGAATAATTGTGTTACCAAATAGTTTGAGTGGCTATGGTGGAAGTTTTTTTTCACCTAAGAAAATTGTAAAAGTCAATTAGAGTAGGGTCATGTATATAAATAAGCTCGTGTTCAAGCATTTTAGTTTTCAGTTTTCTTTAGGTATTTGAATAAGACTCCACAATCCCAATGGATAAGGCACTGGAACTATATGATTCTTGGATCCTCACAGCGAGGTCTCCATCCCCTGTGGAGCCAGATGTTAACACATATGATTGATCATGTAAAGGAGGATTTATGGTTTTTAGAGCCTACATTTAACCATATATCTAGGTATTATGTCATACCATCAACTAAAAAATGCATTGGAGTGTGCAAGATATATTTGATTTGGCATTGCGAACTGGCTCAGGCACTACGAATTGAGACTGGCACTACGATATGCACTACATAATTTCCTATAGTAGCTGCTTTTACAGATTTGATCATAAATACAAAACGGTTGTGTGGGTTTCTCTAAAATTTTTTGTGGAGATAAATGATATCCTTGTTGAATTCTTGAAAAAATTTCATCCTGATCCAATTTGGAATTTGAGAGAAACAATTAAAACATGAGTGCGCTACGAAATGTGCTGCAAATTCTTTGTTTTGCATAGTTGTTGGATATTCGCCTTGTTGGGAGGTTGCCACCTATCAAGGAGGGTTCGAATGACTTCTCATGGATTAGTTAGATTTCAAGGGACACTTGCACCTAAGTTTTATCTCCCTTAAATACCTAATGTAGTGAGTTTGAAACAATTTATTAATGACTTCCAACAATTTCCTGAAAAATTAGTAGCTTGTTGGATTTTTGTCTCTTTGACTATTGCATCTTAGCTCCAAGGCCTGGAATCCAATGAAAGAGATGGGATTCGACCTCCTAAGGATATTTTGATGCTATTTTATATTTAAGAGAGGAGGGATATCTTGGAGAGGGGTTGGATTCATGAGCTAAGAGAGGCTAGAGAGAGTAGGAGGAGGCATTTTCCTTGTGTGTGCTCATTTGTAAGCCTGAGGGACTTTTATGATTGTAATCATTACTTCTATTGAAGACTCATGAGAGCTGTGATTTTCAGATTGTAATTCTTGTGTTTTATATATCTTCTTATTTGAATATATTGCATATTTAAGGATCAAAGGATGCCAATGATTTATGGATCCCTAAACAATAGAGGCTCTATTGTAATTTTTCCCATCAATCATTATTTTATTCAAGTATTTGTTGATTTATTAAACTGAGAGGATTTTTTTTAAGTGAACATTCTATCGTATGTTTTCCTTCTTCATTATTCCATCTATCATCATATAATCTTGTTTTCTATTGAGAAACTTTAGTGCCTTCGATGAGTAGAATATTTATGACTCCATTGCCCATTCGTGTAGCCTACTGATCTGCAGTTTGCTTCCCTCTTCCTTTCTTTCTCCATATTGTCGATCCACCTATTCAAATGAAAACTTATCTTTTACATTCCGATGGGTGTTGAGATGACACTTTAGTAGTCAAAGTGTGAATTCCGATGCTAACATTCTTGGCAGCGTTGTTGGGGATGAAGTTGAAGATTTTCCTTGGGTTGTACGACAAAGATTACAGCCAGTTCTTGATGGTGAACAAGGATTGGAGACAGAAAAGACTCAATATTTCACCTGGCAATTCCACTCCAAGATGTCAAAGGTTATGGAGGCTATCTTGGGAAGGATATTTTCTCCTCTAAACTTTTCATCCATCTCTAGTTTTCCAAATCCAGTGCCTCATCTATCGGAATGGGGATATTTACTGCCTATCTTTAGAGAAGAAAAGGATGATGATCTTGTTCATCATCTCATTAATTTTGATAAATGCCTGGATCAGTTGAATTTTCATCAGGAGGATGTCTTAATGAAAATTTTTATGTTCTCCCTGAAGGATGATGCCAGAGACTAGTACTTTTCTCTCCCTGCTGCAAGAATATCCACCTTGAGAGAATTCCATGCTAATTTCAATTTGCACTGTAAAAGGTATTACTCTGAGTTTCTTTTTCATGATTTTTGTGAGGAATATGAGAAAAGTGTTCAATTTGCATTAAGTTTCTCTCTTGACTGTGAAGTTGAAGAAGATAACCTACTCAAGAAAATCAATGAAGGATCAGTGCTTTCTTCTTCTTATTCCTCTATACTGGATGAAAATTCAAATGATAGTTCTGATCATGAAAATACAGTAGAAATTTCTCCTGACTATAGAGATGAGATAAATTATAAGTTAGTTAAAAAAATAGGGAAGTTTCCTCTTTGTTTTTTCCTATCTTTTCAGAATTGAAGGCAGATTTTGTTTGTTTCTCTTATGAAGAAAATGAAAAGGATATTTTTGTTCTTGAAACATATGTCTTTATCATCCTTTCTTATGGAGAATAATTTGTTTCAAATACTGACCAAGAACAACCTATGTTTGATGAATATACCAGTGATGGTGATGAACATATTTTTTCTATGTTTTCTTTGGAACCTCTTAGCACAATTCATGTATATGATGATTATGAGTCTGATCCTTGGGAATTCTATAGAGGTGTTGAAGGGAAATTACATGTGAAACTAATCTCTTATCCATCACCAACAAATGAGCATCCCTGTTTTGATAAAAACCATGTGTATGAGCAGTAGACTATTCTTACAGTACATGCAAAAATGATTAGCAGTCAACCCATAGGTGGCTCTGAAGATGAGGAGAAACCATTCAACCAAAAAATGATTTCATCAGTCCTTTATCCACCTGTATATGTTTATAACATCAAACAACATGTGAGCAATGATGAAATAAAGGAGGAAAAGTTTTACCATATTGGTATACCTTGCCAGTAGTTTCATGACCCTGTCAATGAATACATGGAGTTGCACTTTTCGATTGCTTTGGAGCCTGCAAATTTTATCATTTTTTCATGATTTGGAGGTTATATTGGTGATCCTAAGGATGTATTTATCCAATTTTCACACTTTTATTTATTCTTATGGATCATTTGTAGTGAAGAGAATAATTATGTTACCAAACAGTTTGAGTGGCTATGGTGGAAGTTTTTTTTCACCTAAGCAAATTGTAAAAGTCAGTTAGAGTAGGGTCATGTATATAAATAAGATCGTGTTCAAGAATTTCAATTTTTAGTTTTCTTTAGGTATTTGAATAAGGCTCCACCATCCCAATGGATAAGGCACTGGAACTACATGATTCTTGGAGCCTCATAGGGAGGTCTCCATCCACTGTGGAGGTCGATGTTAACACATAAGATTGATCATGTAAAGGACGATTTATGGTTTTCAGAACCTAAATTTAACCATATATCTAGGTATTATGTAATACCATCAAATAAAATCCTCCTCAGAGTGTGCAATCTATATTTGAGTTGGCGCTACGAACTGGCTCAGGCGCTACAAAATGTGTTACTGAATTTCCTGTAGCAACTACTTTTACAGATTTGATCATAAATCCAAAACGATAATGTGGGTTTCTCTTAAATGTTTTGTGGAGAAATATGATATCCTTTTTGACTTGTTGACAAAATTTTAGCCTAACCCAATTTGGCATTTGAGAGAAATAATTAAAACACCAGTGCGCTACAAAATGTACTGCAAATTCTTTGTTTTCCATAGTTGTTGGATATTCTCCTTGTTGGGAGGTTGCCACCTATAAAGGAGGGTTTGAATGACTTCTCATGGATCATTTAGATGTCAATGGACACCTGCACCTAATTTTTATCTCCATTGAAGATCTTATGCAGTGATTTGGAAACAATTTATTAATGACTTCCAACAATTTCCTGAAAATTAGCAGTTTGTTGTATTTTTGTCTCTTTGACTATTGCAACCTAGCTCCAAGGCCTAGAATCCAAAGAAAGAGATGGGATTTTACCCCCTAAGGATATTTTATGCTATTTTATATTTAAGAGAGGAGGTATCTCTTGGAGAGGGGTTGGATTCATTAGCCAAGAGAGGCTAGAGAGAGTAGGAGTAGGCAGTTTCTATGTGTGTGTTCATTTGTAAGCCTGAGGGTATTTTATGATTGTAATCATTACTGCTATTAAAGACTCTTGAAAATTGTGATTTTAAGATTGTAATTCTTGTGTTTTATATATATTCTTATTTGAATATATTGCATATTTGAGGATCAAAGGCTGCCAATGATTTATGGATCCCTAAGCAACAGAGGATCTGTTGTAATTTTTCCCATCGATCATTTTTTTATTCAAGTATTTGTTGATTTATTAAAATGAGAGGATATTTGTTTAGTGAACATTCTATCTTATGTTTTCCTTCTTAATTATTCCATTTATCATCATATAATCTTGTTTTATGTTGAGAAACTTTATTGCCTTCGATGAGTAGAATGTTTATGACTCCATTGTACATTGGTGTAGCCTATTGATCTGCAGTTTATTTCCCTCTCCTTTTCTTTATCCATCTTGTTGATCCACCTATTCAAAACAAAAATGATCTTTTACATTCTGATGGGTGTTGATCTTACACTTTAGCAGCCAAAGTGTGACTTTTGGTGCTAACAAGATCTATTGCAATTATTCTCAAGACAAGACTTTCCCATGCCTTCTACTCTTATTTATACTAACTATATCTTAGAAAGAACATTCTAGAGGAATATCTTTCTAGAAGTGAAAGATTCTATTAAGTTTTCTTACATTATACTTGTTCTCATTACTATATAGGCGTTATTTACTAATGCCATCCTTTATTAGAAACAAAACCTATTATTCTACCTACAGGAGGGGTTAGGGAGGTTAGGTCCCTAACACACTATTGCCTAGTTTTGAGAAAAAAATGTAAACAACATGCAAATAATGGAAAGAAACTTGTCAAACACAATGGGATTGACTAGATCTTGTGAAAAATCTAGAATAATATGCAATAGAATGGATCATTGTGAAAGTGAATGAAATATGATAAATAATTTATATGGAAAGCATTATTATGCAAATAAATTACAACACATTGTACATTTGTATGGAAACATGCATTTGATGGTTGTAAGAAAAAATGTTGTATATGGAGTGTAGTGCATAAAACATAAGTATTGTGATATAAATATTTAAATAAACTTGTCGTACAATGACTTATGGATAAGGATAAAGAAAACAAAGAAGAAATGGTGTACATAAAGCTCAGTGAGAGAAACATAAATAAAATGGCTTGAGTGATTAAATAGTATAATTGTGACTTGTGCATAAAGAAAACTGAATAAGAAGAGAAAGTGATATGGAAATTCAGTACAAGGGATTCAAAATGGATGAGGTAATCTATTACTCTCTATTTGCATTAATTTTGGTATGGGAGGTGTTATGAGATTATGAAAAAACTTAAATAGGATGAAGAATTGATAATCAATTGCATTCTTAATTATTCATAATGGATTAATGTAGAATAATATTTGTATGGAGGTGTTGTGAAATTATGAAGAAACCTTGATAATATAAGGACGTGATAATATATTTCATTCTTAATTATTCATAATGGGTTAATGAAGAAAACTTGATAAGATGAACAAGTGATAATTGATTTCATTCTTAGGGATTCATAATGGATCAATGGAAGAAAATTTCAATATATTACTCTCCATTTGCATTAATTTTGGTAGGGGGGGTGTTGTGAAATTAAAATTCATATGGATTCCAACTTACATCTCACAATAGTTGTTAATGAACATGGTTTGTAATTTGTGTTATTAGATAACTTTTGTATCTTATTACGAAAGCTTGAAATAGACAGCCTTTAACTCATGGATTCTTCTGTCTCCTTTTGTTTCTCCCTCTATAATGACATTGAGGAGAAGAGGAAAGATGCATGGAGAAGCAAAACCCATGCATGTTTGATCCGAATTGGATCCTTGGAAAAATAAAAACTCTTTGTAAAATTTGTAATAAGGATATAATTATTTTTAGCAAAGTTGAGAAAATGTTTAAAATTCCCTTGGAAGTTGAAACAAGCTATTGTGATGGTTGTTATTCCAATGAATCCCAATAAAAGCGAATGTTGTGATGAAGAAGAGAATATAATGTAACAAAGAGGAAGAAATGAATAATGGAAGTAAAAGAGATGAGAGGTCAAATAATCTAACGTACACAACCCCCCAACTAGGTCCCATCATTGCTAAAACAACTTAGCCTGCTAAATACAAAATTAAAAATGCCCCATACATATAAAAGAAAACCAAGGGACAACAATCCCACAAAAATTATAGAAAATTAATATGTTGATTTAGTCATGTATCTAACAACATTTATAAAAATGTGAATGCATCCAAAAAGAACATACCAAACACACACAACATTCAGATATCCATTTAGATAGAAAAATAATCATAATAAAACAACAAAACACTTATCTATTTATAAATCTTAACCAACTAGTTGTGTATGAAGGATGAACATCCCAGCCATATGTGTCACTATTTATTTTCTCTCAATAACAATCCTTCCATGATTTGAGGATATGAGTCCACAAGGAGATCTAACCCTGTTGGTTTTCCACTCTCTGCACATAGAAACCCCATAACCTAAGTTCCAAATTATGACAACATTTCTAATCCACCAGATCTCTTCCCCAAAACCTACACAACCCAAGAAATGTGCCCCCTTCACTACTCTCATTCCATTGAGATATATTATCTGTTTATCAGGGATTCTAGTGCAATTGGTTGGAAAAGAATCTCCTAGATAGGGACTTCCAAGAACTCACAGGTTCTCTAGGATTTCTCACAATAGCCTTCACAAGGATCTTGAGCTATTTACTCAAAATGAAACTCACTACAGTTATACAACCCATTTTACAGGCACACAAACCACATTTCCAGCATAAAACACAGCCCAATAATGGTTTCCTTCAAGCACATCATGGCTGGTGCTCTTCCTAGAACTCAAATTCTCTCTTGCTGCCCAAAATATGCATGTAAAAATTGTCCCCTTTTCTTCATACAGATTTCCCTTCTTCTCCCTTGCTTGTTTGACTCTCAATATTCCCAAAGATGATTGTACTTCAACCCAATTCTCCCAATAACTATGGGATTTGAATTCTCACACCCACCCTCCTACATGAATTCAATTATTGGCTTTGGGAAAACTAAAAAAT
>ML800223.1:361605-398455 GCA_009831015.1 Picea engelmannii | reverse complement strand
CAATCAATTACTTGACATCAACCAATGACATCAATCAAACCAAACCATTTACATCAATGACATATGATCCAGCAATCTCCCAAGTAATCAAACCATTGGCATCAATGACAAACTATTGGCATCAATGACAACATGATCCAACATTTATGCATACGTTTTTTAAGAAGCTATTTGTTATTCCACAGTGAGAGATTGTTCCTTTCTGCCAAGGTTTTGATGTTATCCAGAAAGAACAATCAGGAACATGAAAGACTGCAACTTTCTGTTCAAAAATTTTACAATAGTTGGATCGCGCGCACACATAATCCTCCAGCTACGTCTCACTGTAACACAATTTTCACATCATATTTATGAAGAGATTGAACACCAATTGCTCCACTCTCTTCAGTTCAGAATGAACCGTGCCTGTGTTGGCATCATTAAAGTCTGGGATGGAACATTATTTGTGAATGATATGATGGGCGAATGGTAATAGCAATAACAACAGGATTGCAATAACAATTTCGGGTATAAGTCATTCGTATTAACCCAAGGCGATCCTTTGTCGTCCCTGCATGTATGTTGATTATAAGATGACACTCACATACATATTGTCTTTTGACCCTCATCTAGATCTTCCCTGCCACAACCACTCAACGTTTTTGGCAATTGCTATGTCATTTTGAGAATATTTGTAGCGGAGAATGGACTGCGTCGGATCTTCAGAGAAGGTCGTGGATGGGCATTCAAAATAGATACGAAAACCAAAACCTTGGAAACATTCAACCAACGTTCAATTTCATCACTTCTAACACCATATCACAGTTGTGTTTGTATGCTTATCATAGTTTTAAGAATATAACAGTGATAATTTAATATAACAGTAGATTGGAGAAGCCGTGAGCATTTAACAAAAGAAGTTACTTTACTAGAAACTTATTCGCCATGGAAAAAATTGTCAATTTTCAAGATTTGCAATTTGCAAAATTAGTTTGTCTGAGTCTAATGACTGAAATCTATAATGTTAAAGTAAAGTAAAAAAAAATAAAAACAAGATTTATTTTCCTTTTTTAAAAAATTTGAACAATAACTGACCAATTTACTAACAGAATATGTGCCAACGTTTTCCCCTGGCCTGTAGCAATGGGATCTCTTCCTCTGATCAACTAATCTCCTCTTCAGTTTAGCAGCATTACTAGAGCTCTGATACCACAATAATGGCAGAAGTGTCCTCAGACACACACTTTTATTAAATAGGAAAAGAAATTACATAAGAAACTTTGCAAGAGTTTACATCCAAACAACACAATACTCTTGCAATGAGCTATATATAAGCTAAATGTCCTAACAAACTCTAGATATGGATCACTTATTAAATAAACAAGTGTTCATTTACAATAAATGCTATCTTAACAATCTTATAACAATACTCCTAATTTAGAGCCTAAGATACGACACCTTTCTAGAGTCATATCTTTTACAACAATATTGTATTTCTAAAAGTCTCCATTTATTAATCAAATATTCTAGATTATTAATTTAATATTCTAAATTAATAATTATTTTATTCTAACTTTATAAACTAGGATATTTGTATTTTGGATTATCTAACAAATATGGTCAATATTGGACATAGAGTATGTTGTTGGCATTGATGGAAAGATGATAAATATGTTCATCGAGAACTTGATTAATGTTTATGTATTCATACTAGTATCCTAAAAAAAATTATGTTTAATTATGTTAATGCCCCATCCATTCACAGAAGAAGCAATTGAACAGAAGTGAAGGACTTGTTCACTCCATGAAGATACCATTGGAATACCTTTACAATGGAACCTCAAAAACAAGTTAATGTGCTCTAAATACAAGAAGAAAGGGTCAAATATGGTTCTTCAATAGAATACAACAGTTTTCAAGGATCTAGTATAAAAATATTAGGAAGGGGGATGGTTCACAGATCCTTCATTACTATTCCTTGAAGAATCTTGTTATAAAAGTTATATATCATTTTCATCCATTCTCAAGTGAATTAAAGAAAGGACAAAAGATCGTCTCTCAAGGCATATAAGATCTTTCATGAGAATTTTCTCCAAGAAGGTGTGAGAAAAATCATCAGATATCTCATTGTGATCGTTAGATCACTCGATCAAAGTCTGAAAAACTGTTGGATCACACTATAGGGTTGGTGTTGCAACTTTCTACAACTCCTACACTTCAACTCCATGCTACAATATTAGTGCCACAAATCGCTACAACTCCCACGTTGTAAATCCATGCTACAATATTAGTGTTGCAACTCCTATGCTACAAATCCATGCTACAAGATGAGTGATGCAACTCGTTGCAACTCCACGCTACATGTTGGAACAGGGGCAGACCCAGGGTTAAACACTCAAGAGCACACCGACAAAGCCCTAACTACCATCCCTTTCAGCAATACCTGCGAAGCAGATGAAGTCTCACTCGAGGTAGAGGCAGGGGTGGTTGCAAGACTCAGGTGTTTGCAACCTTAGCTGGGACACAGATTTGTGATTATACAACTTACTAGAGCACTTAGCACCATTAGTTCCTCAAGATACATTCAATAACCACTTCTCTTATAAGACAGACCTTCACAACATTCACACTAATCTATAGTATTCAAGCACTTAGCAACAGTAAAATAGATCAAATCCAGTATATCAGCACTAAGCATCTTCATACATATCAGATCTAACATTCATACACATCTAAGAGCACAAATCATAAGTAGATCTACCTAAATATATCAAATCACTTAGCAGAAGAGGAAATAAACACATTGAACCAAAGCAAAAAGCATCACACACAGATTTACATGGTTCACCCCCACCCTAGGGCTATGTCCACCAACTCTTCTTCTTTGTTATCTCGGTCAAGCAGTTACATCGCAGAGCCTAAACAATCCTTACTCCGCATAGGACAAATGATCTACGCAACTTGCTAGATCCTTCTCCCTTGCACTTCAACACAAAGCCTCTCACAACCTCCTACAACAACTTTCACTTAGCTCTACAAGCCTCTTACAATCATGCACAGATCATTTACAATCCACATCCGATCACATAGATCTAATTACTAGCACTAAGCCATATGCTACCCTTACATTGCCTAATTATCTATTTATACATTACAAAAGTGGGCCTAAGCATGGGTAAACCCACAGGCTAACATCCCTTTCCCATTACATTAACCCAAAACCCTAAAAGAGGCCCAAAGTGGACTGAGATCCTATGATCTCTTCTTCACCTGGCACTCCATCTTTGACAGGGTGTCAAAGTCCAAAAATCGTCAATTATGACCAAGTGTTCCTCAAAACTTGATCAAGGGCCAACACTACAGGATTGAAAGTGAAAATTTTACTAGCATCAACACATATGTGGAAGCGAGGACATCATTTAAAATTTTCTCTTATAATTTTTTATTCCACTCTGTTAGCTTGCTTGTAAAGGAGGAATGTGGATATGTGACCAAATCTTTGTTGTTGAAGTGGATCCTTCATTTGGAAAGTTTAGAAGGTGGTCACAATAGTAAATATGGGAAATTTTCCTTCAAAGAACCTTCTCTACCATCCACCTCACACATTTTCTTAGGAAATTTCTTGCTTGTTGGATGATTGGGAATCTTTGACAGAACACCCATGCCATAGAATTTTAAATTTCATTTCCATTGCTCCAGAATATTTGTATGAAAATCATTGTCTGATTTGGATGCCTTTTTAAATTAAAATCAATTAATAAATGAAAAAGTCAGCATTTGTGTTAATCAAATGAAGAGGTGGAATGTTTTATTATTAAAAAGACACATTTGTTCATTTGATCTTTTACAAAAAGACACATTGTATCAATATCATATACCTCTTGAGAGACTATATAAAAACATGAAAATTGTAATAAGGAGAGTGTTTATGTGGTCTACATTAGAAGATCAAAAGAAGAAGCAGAGTCCAAGAAAGAAGTTGAAGACATTCATGAAGTAAGGGTGGAAGGGAAGAGCAAGGGAGGATTGGTGTCCTCTACATATTGAAATTTGAAACAAGGGAGTTGGTGCTTCCTAGAGTTGGTGCTCTGAAAAAAGGGTGTTGGTGCTATGAAACAAGGGATTGGTGTCTCCTTGAGTTGGTGCTTAGAAAAAGAGAGAATGGTGTCTCTCACACAATATTAACTTGTACTTTTTATAATTGTTATATTTAATTTATATAGTCAATACATTCTTGTTTATCAATTATTGTGATTAATACACATAATAATTGTCAAATTATTAAATTATTGAAAAAGAAGAAATATTGATTCACCCCCCCTCTGAGTATTGGCCAATATTTCAACAATTGGTATCAGAACGGGTTCCTTCAACACATTCTAACCACTTGAAGGAAGATTCTGAAAAATATAATGGATCAACAAGAAGGAATGTCCTCTAACATAGCACCACTATTCAAAGGAGATGATTATGCATTTTGGAGTATAAGGATGAAACATTATCTGATGTCTCTTGGATTTGATGTTTGGAAATATGTGGTGAATGGTTACACAAAACCAACTACTCCACCTTCAGATGTTGTTGCAAAGAAAATTTGCAATCATAACTAAAAAGTTGTTAATGCAAATTTGGGTGGATTGACAAACCCTATATTTGTAAAAATGATGCACTATAATTAAGCAAAAGAAATCTTGGACAAGCTCAAAATCATCTATGAAGGAGATTGGAAAGTCAAGCAAGAAAAACTTCAAACATACAGAGTGTAGTTTGAAAATATGAAGATGAAAGAGGAATAAAATATTGCAGATTATTTTCAGAGAGTGGATGAAGTTGCCAATTTAATCAGAGCACTAGAAAATAAATTAAAAGACCAAGTTGTTGTACAAAATTTGTTGATATCATTACCAATTAAATATTATGCCAAGGTATCTACCTTGGATGATCGAGAAAAACTTGACACTTACAATGGATGAGCTTCATGGGATTTTCATAGCTTATGGAATGAGAATAGGGAAAGAAAATCCATCAAAGAAAGATACTACTTTCAAAGCCTAAAAAGAAACAAAGAACCATAAGCATGTTCCAGATGAGAGTCACTCAGACATGTCAGATGTAGAAGAAGTTTATTTTATAAATAATCTCCAAAAAGGATCTGGAAAGTATAAAGGAAAGTTACCCTTCAAAGGTTTCAACTATGTAAGAATCAGACACTTTGCTAACAAATGTCCCTATCCCAAGAAGGAGGATAGTGATAATGAAGAAGCCTACAACCAGAAAGACCATAAAAGGGACAAATCCCATTAAAAGAAGAAATTTTACAAGAAAAATAAAAATCTCTACTCCAAAGAAGACAAGTGTTCTTCATACACGAGTGAAGATGATGAAGATATCTATTTATGGGAATGAAAAATAATGATGTTGATAATAATGAAGAAAAATTTGAAGATGAAGGAGAAGTAACCTTGAAGAACTAAGGAATTATAAAAAGAAGAATAAATCATTAAGAGAACAACTATCAAAATATGAAGAAGCACAAAAATCAAGAGAAAGGGAAGTTTCAAACATCATCAAAGAAAGAGGGCAAGTCATCAATGATTTGAAGAATCAACTCTAGGAAGCCAAAATAATTGAAGAAATCATTTTAAAATAACTCAATGATAGGGAACAATACGGTGAAAATATATAGTTTGAAATTATCCTTCTAAAAGGGGAATTGGAAAAGAAAAGAAGCAAACGAGATTTGAAAACAATTCAAAAATCTTGAGTGATATTCTTAATAGTCAAAGATCACCAAGCAATAAGACAGGACTAGGCTATTGTTAGCTTTTTAGCTCGGGAGATACTCTGCATGTTTTGTCTTGTATGCAGATGTTAACTTAATGTTTACACTACCAAGCACTTAACCTTGTAATAGGATTTTTATAAAGTTGTTTTAAGTGGTTCTTTTATTAAAGTGACTTTTTAATAAAGTGTACTTTCTAATTTTAAGGTGACTTTATTTTCATAAAGCACTTATGTAATAAAGTGAAATCACTTTAATATTTTCAAGTGATTCATTTTGGAGGGAATGGATCATAACCCTTGATCTTGAAAAAGGAAAGATCTAATCTTGGCCATTAGATTTAGGGTTGGGGAAGGTGATAAGACACTTTGTGGGGAAAATGTCATTTTCAGAATATAAAAGAATGTATTGGGTAGTGTGCAAGACATGTTGAAAAGACATTGGGAGGAGATTGAGAGAGATTATTTGAGTAAGCTTGAGAGAGGAAAGACGGCAACAAAGAGGGCATGTTTCCCAAGATTTTTAGGGCACGAATCCCAATAAAAAATTTCTTTGATTTTTGGGCCGAATTATTTTTCTATTGTGGGAGGTCATACTATATAGATCTGTACAATTCGTACAATTCTGTACATTTGTACATATTTGGCACGGAAATCAAGGCAGTTCTAGGCACAATTTTTGAGGTAGATTTCAGATTTTTGTTGGTTGTTTCTGTGTTGTACAAAACAGTCTGTACAATTGACTGTGGGCACAGAAAATGAGGTATGGAATACGTCTTACAACAATACGGATTTGGCACATTTTTTGAGGCAGAATTTATTGGGAGAGTTTTGGTGCTATGAGGTATTTCTCTTAGCTAGAAATGTGGTTGTTGTCCATTGTGTTATTTTTCTATTGTGGGAGGTCGTACTGTACCACATTTCCGCTGCTATTTTTGTGCCGAATTATTTTTCTGTTGTGGGAGGTCGTACTATACTATGTGGGTTGTTGTCCAGTATGTTATTTCCACTACTATTTTGCTTAGCAATGCGTATTTCTGCTTATGGTAATTTATGAATGAGGGTTTAAGGAATTTATTAAATTTATGAAGACAATTATCTCTAGGTTTCTAAGTGTATGAATTTTTTTTCATTTTCTTATTTTTGTCATTAAAAAATCTACATGGTATCATAGCCTTGTCTCTGACAGTGGGTAGTGTGATTTTTGGGAAAGAGGGTGTGATTGTTTTCCTTGAGTTTTGATAGGGAATATGGATGCAAGCATTAGATATGAGGATCGATTGGATCAAATTTCCAGCTATTTGCAGTGGAAGGTTCGATTGTCAACCATTCTCAAGGAGAACAAAATTTATAACTATGTCAACTCTGTTGTGGCATCTCCCACAACAGATCCTATTTCTTTGGACCTACATGAGGTCAAGGAAGCCAAATATTAGAGGATTATTTTGGATGGGGTGAAGGATCACCTTAGCCCACACTTGGTTGAGAAAAAGAGTACCAAGGAGATGTGGGATGCACCTAAAAAATTGTTTGAGGCGAAGAACGAGAACTAGAAGATGGCCTTGAAGGATAATTTGCATGATACCAAGATGGGGAAGGAGGAGAGTGTCTCTTCTTATCTTACTTGGGTGGCTCAAGTAAAAGATGAGTTGAAAGTTGTTGGAGAGGTCATTACAGATTCTGAATTGGTGAACATAGCCTTAAATGGTTTCACCAGAGAATGGGAAGTCTTCATGAAGTGTGTGGTGGGATGTGAGAATCTACCAGATTGGAGCAGACTGTGGGATGATTTCACTCAAGAGGAGATCCGAGAAAGATCTCATAGCAGTAAAAAGAAGACATATAGAGTTGATGAGAATGTTGCTCTTACTCCAAAGAGAAAGAAGAAAGGAAGTTCTGGAAGGGACTTGAGTAAAGTCAGATGTTATTGTTGTAACTAGTTGGGGCACCTTGCCTCTCATTGTCCTGAGAGGAAAAATAAGAAGAAGTAACCAGAAGGGCTTGAGACAATTGCTACAACAACCATGGAGGACTTTGCTTCAATGTTTGAGAGAGAATTTTCTTTGGTGACCCTAGTTTCCAGTGTCAACAGTGGAGGATTTGGAGGTGATATCAGATGGATTGTGGATAGCGGAGCCTCTAGCCACATTACGGGAATCTGGCAAGTATTCCTAGATTTCAAAGAGATTGGTCCTAGCCGGCAAGTGGTAAATGAAGGTGGTATGGAGAAAGTCATACGTGGAGTTGGGAATGTTAGATTCCAATTGATTTTGGGGGACTCTTGGAGCTTGCTGGAGTTCTCTTTGTTCCAGGGTTGAGGGTTAACATTCTCTTAGTCTCAAACTTGGAGGATGTAGGATATTGCATATTTTTCAAGAGGGAATATGTATTTATCTACAGGCAAGGAGTTGACCCAGTAGAGCTACAGTTGATCGGTAACCGAGTGGACATGTTGTATATGTTGAGAGGAAAACCTTCGATGTATGATTCAGCATTAGATGAGGAGAATGAGTAGGCTTCTAAGACTACAGTGGAACCAAGATTTTAGTCTTTCATTCCGAGAGAAGAGAGCGAGTATCTTATGAGCACTGGTAGGAAGCTTAGCCAGGTTGATCGAACCAATGCTTAATATGAAGTGAGCTCAGGGTTCCAAGATATTTCCAGGAGAAGATCTTCTAGTTCGAATTATGTGTAGGTGTTGAGGATGGCTCCAGGTTCAGAGGGAGCTCCTACAAAGCACAATGTGATGGAACCAGATGATAGTGGTGGCAGCGAGTACATCCCTCGCTAAGAGGGAGTGTTAGATTTTTAGCTCGGGAGGTACTCCGCATGTTTTGTCTTGTATGCAGATGTTACCTTAATGTTTACACTACCAAGCACTTAGCTTTGTAATAGGATTTTTATAGAGTTGTTTTAAGTGGTTCTTTTATTAAAGTGACTTTTTAATAAAGTGTACCTTCCAATTTTAAAGTGACTTTATTTTCATAAACAACTTATGTAATAAAGTGAAATCACTTTAATATTTTCAAGTGATTCATTTTGGAGGGAATGGATCATGACCCTTGATCTTGAAAAAGGAAAGATCTAATCTTGGCCTTTGGATTTAGGGTTGGGGAAGGTGAAAAGACACTTTGGGGGGAAAATGTCATTTTCAGATTATAAAATAATGTATTGGGTAGTGTGAAATACATGTTGAAAAGACATCGGGAGGAGATTGAGAGAGATTTTCTGAGTAAGCTTGAGAGAGGAAAGAGGGCAACAAAGAGCGAATGTTTCCCAAGATTTTTAGGGCACAAATCCCAAGAAATTTTTTCTGTTATTTTTGGGCCGAATTATTTTTCTGCTATGGGAGGTCGTACTATATGGATCCATATAGTCATATGGATTTGGCACGGAAAGTGAGGCAGTTCTAGGCACAATTTTCAAGGCAGATTTCATATTTCTTTTGGTTGTTTCTGGGCCATATGGAACATTTTGTACAACTAACTATGGGCATAGAGAAAGAGGTACGGAATAGTACAACAATACGGATTTGGGACATTTTTCGAGGCATAATTTATTGGTACAATTTTGGTGTTGTGAGGTATTTCTCTTGGCTAGAAATGTGGTTTTGCTACTATAATGTACTTTCCTGAAAGATGAATAATCTCTCTCTCTCTCTCTCTCTCTCTCTCTCTCTCTCTCTCTCTCTCTCTCATTGGGTTTCCTCACATTGGGGGTTTCCCTGACATTTTCCTAAATTTCTGTGTGTTATGGGTTGTTGTCCACTGTTTTATTTCCACTGCTATTTTTCTTAGCAATGTGTATTTCTCCTTATGGTAATTTCTGAATGAGGGTTTAAGGCATTTATGAAATTTATGAAGACAAAAATTTCATTTGTTGAATTTTGTCATTAAAAAATCTACAGCTATGACCAAAAGAAGTTTAACAAGGGATCTAACTTTACTTCTTAGGAAATTAACAAAAATCTAAAAAAGTTATGCAGTTTCTCTTCAAAGCTCCTTCAGAAAAAAAAGAAAGCTAGATAAGAACTGATTCAAATCAATAGAAATATGTTCTTCCCTCACAAAAGAATGAATACAGATGGAACATAATTACAAGAAAAACTCCTCCAAAGATGTATCAAAATATCTTCCTTGGCTATTGTTTTTCTTGCAATAATTATGGGCATAAAACAATACATTGTAGAGATTATGGCAAGTACAATCATAAAAATGTTCAAAGATATGATTATAAAAACAACAAGAAGAATAATACTCAAGAGAATAGAAACTATCATTCATTCTTTCCATTACAAGATTATAAAGTTGAATGCCACAATTGAAACTATTATGGTCATAAAGCTAGTGACTATAGACTATCAAAAAATTCTATAAAAAATTCCAATATCCAAGAAGAAATATATAAGAAGATATGGAGGAAATCAAAAGTACAAAACAAGAAAGATGATGAAGATATTTCACCTGGACTTGATGAAGTTGAGAATACAAGGATGATTGGTGAAGTTTCTAATAAGGAATGTTAAAATCAGAGTTTTGCATATAAAGTGGATCAAGCTCAAGAAAGGAAAATTCCTAAAAGAGAATATGACACAAGTGTAGTTCTTGATGATGTCCTACAAATCAATAGTTCATTATTCAATGAAAATAAAATCCAAAGAGAATATTCTAAAGAAAAGAATGAAGAAGTTTATGTTACAAAAAATAATGACGATGTTGATGAATCTTCAATAATAGGCCAACCAGAAGAATTGAGGGATGATGATATTGGAAGTTTTCCAATGCTATTTTGATGATCTACTGAAGCTCCACCTCAACAAAAAATATAAATAGAAGGAAGAAATGGATTGAAGGACTGACTGCAATCTCAATATCATAATCTAAATATGAAGAAAATTGTTGTGATGGTATGAGCATTGAACCATGTCACTGGTTTAAACAACAAAAATGAAGAGGGTTTTGGGTTACAAATGAGTGAATAAGTTGACTAGCATCATGAAGAAATTGGGAGAAGTCTCAAAGAAAATGAAGATAGTTCTTGAGAAACATTTGTATAATCTTGGAAGACTATTGAAGGAAACTAAAGAGAAAACATAATTAAAGAATATCTAGTGCATCATTGAAACATCATAGTCAGAAGAGTATTAGCTTAAGTATCATGACAGTATAAAATATGTCTCGATCGTTTGAGGTAGTAGTACAACACCAAATGAAAGGACCAATTTAACCTTGTTTCCAAGGGGTATAAGTTGAATATGATTTCTACAAAATCAAAGGACTATGGTAGAGCATTGATTTGACATATGTTGACAAAGATCCAATTTCTCTTGAACGGTCGTGATTTTCTTAGATTAGTAGTCAAAGAAGGAGAAATTGTTGACAGGGGAAGTTACATAATACAAGGAAGTTTCCTTTTCCATTGATATCAAAGGGGGAGAGAGAAACAATAAAACAAATCCAAAACAAAAATCATGAATGTCAGGGGGAGTCATCTCAAAGGACTCAAAAGAATACAATACACATGGACAGGGGGAGCATAGAAATATCCCTTCTATCATTACTATCAAGGGAGGAGAATAAGTAGTAAAACACAACTAAAAGTAAGGGGTTTTATTTTGTTTCCATCAATGCCAAAGGGGGAGAATGTTGTTCATGGTGTTATGGTGTTGGAATTGATGTCAAAGGGGGAAAATATGGTCAATATTGGACATAGTGTATGATGTTGGAATTGATGGTAAGAAGATAAATATGGTCACCAAGAACTTGATTAATGTTTATGTTTTCATATCAGTATCCTAGAAAAGGTTTATGTTGAATTATGTTAATGGAATCCATTCACAAAAGAAGCAATTGAATAGAAGTGAAGGGCTTGTTCACTCCATGAAGATACCATTGGAATACCTCTACAATGGAACCTCAAAAAGAAGTTATTGTGCTCTAAATACAAGAAGAAGGGGTCAAATATGGTGCTTCAATAGAATATAGCAGGTGTCAAGGATCTATTATAAAAATCTCAGTAAGGGGGTTGCTTCACAGATCCTTCATTACACAGTCCTTGAAGAATATTGTTATAAAGTTTATAGATCATTGTCATCCATTCTCAAGTGCTTCCTAGAGTTGGTGCTCTAAAAAACGGAAGTTGGTGCTTCCTAGATTTGGTGCTCTGAAACAAGGGAGTTGGTGCTTCCTAGAGTTGGTTCTCTAAAACAGGGGATTGGTGTCTCCTTGAGTTGGTTCTTAGAAAAAGAGAGATTGGTGTCTCTCGCACAATTTTAACTTGCACTTTTTATAATTTTTATATTTAATTAATTTATTCAATACATTCTTGTTGATAAATTATTATGATTAATAAGATTAATAATTAATAAATTATTAAATTATTGAAAAAGAAGCAATATTGATTCACCACCCCTCTCAGTATTGGTCAATATTTCAACAAGTTAGTTAGGATCTCCACACTCTAGGAAAGATATAGGGGATTCATGTAGATAGGTAAATCATGTGGGAATTTTATTCACGAGAGAGAGAGAGAGAGTTATTGTAACAAAGAGTAGACTAGAACAACACGGGAGAGAGAGAGAGAGAGAGAGAGAGAGAGAGTTCTACATCTAGTTTTTTCTTTCTTTTGCATGAGTTTGTAATAGAGATAGAAATTATGTATAAATGAAAAAGAGAGGCTAGAGAGAATGACACAAATCTTTGCTATGACTTTGTATTTGAATGACTCTAAACTTAATGAATGAAATATGAATTACTTCATCTCTGCATTCTTATGTGTTATGGATTGAAGATATGTCTATTTATTTTTAGAAGTATGGTAGTTTTTTGCTTATATATGAATGTATTAATGGGTTTATTCCCTATATTTTTTCCCATATGTGTTGACCCTTACATCCAAAACAAGACTAAAGGTTCTTCCATTCTCATGGTGTCTCGGGTTATACCTTGTTCAGTCCTTTACTGAATATTGAATATGCTATAGCCTTGGGGTTTGGTTGCTAAATCTTGAATAACCCTGGTTATTTAACCCCCCAGTGAGAGGAAGTGGAGCCAAATATATGTCTACTAAAGAAAATAATCAATTAGTGAAAAAAATATTAAATATATCCATTTTTTTTATGTCTATTGGTGATTAGTAACATAGAGCATTATTTATTTCTGTAGAGATCTATGTTGATGAAATGGATAGGCCATGGTCCTAACATTTATGTATTATATGGTATTAGAGTAGGTTATTCAAAGAAATTGAATCACATACCATGGGAAAGTCCTTGAAGAGGGAGAAGTTAGAAAATTTGAGAGACTTCAACAGGAAAATCCAAGAGGAAATTCGGTATTAGAAGAAAACATTGGATGAGCTAGAGAAAGAACTTTCCAAACACCAAGAATAATTCACCACCAAGAGGAAAGAATTGTACAAGATAAGATTGCAACTCTTTCAATTAGGGGATAAATTCACTCATCTAAATAATTGGTTAAAGGAGAGGTTCACTGAAGTGACTTCTCAACTATACTAGGATTTAGTAGCTAAGGAAGAGGCCTGAAAGGAGCTACAAGAAACTATCCATGAGACCAAGAAAGAACCTTCTATTTCCATTGTGGAAAAAAA
Source organism: Picea engelmannii (assembly GCA_009831015.1). Classification (NCBI taxonomy): domain Eukaryota; kingdom Viridiplantae; phylum Streptophyta; class Pinopsida; order Pinales; family Pinaceae; genus Picea; species Picea engelmannii. The sequence goes on along the minus strand of ML800223.1, from coordinate 385,087 downwards.
ATCATGATGGATTCAAGCATGGTAAACTAACCTTCCAAGAACCTTCCTCAAGAGACCTTTGGTGACTTTGAAAGTAACCCTAGAGGCATAAGCATGAAGGCCTAAGAACTGTAGCTCAACAAAGACCCGAGAATGAATTACTAGCATTCAATGGATAAGAATATTGTACAATTTCATATCAAATCACCTTTGTCAAGGAAAAAGGAAAAAGGAACAAGAAAATAAGTTATTCAAATGGAGGAAAAGGATGCTAGAAAAGAAGTGTGCAACATTCCACTCAAATCTTTTTTGTAGAGGCTTGGAAGAGGGAAATAAATAGATTATTATGCCATATAGATCCACTTCAAGTATTGGGGTCCCAAGAAACCAATATGGAAAGAATCATTGTTAATCCCTAGACAAATGTCCATGATATGTATACAACCCATTATTTTTCCCTAGATATTGAATTATTGCATTTCTAGTAGGTCAGGTAGAACCCTTCTTTGCACCCTTTCATTATAATTGTAACACTTTGTCTCCTATATATGTATCAAGGAGATCTAGTATTAGGATCATATTATCTCATATCATATTGTTTTCTGAAGTTTATATATTGTAAAGGAGGATTCCCCCTCAAAGTGGACTAAATTTTATTGATTTCTTATCATTTTTAATGCGTTGGATCATAACATTTGGTATCAAAGCTCATTGATCCTAGATGTTTTCTTCTCCAACAAGTCATCCTAGAATTTTTGCTATAACTTTGTTTCTGTAATAATTCATACCATGAAACTTGGAGGATATTCATAGGAATTATTAAGGTATTTGTGGTAAACATTTCAACATTTGGGTCATCACATATTTAGAGATACACCCTTTGGAAGATAGGGTATCTGACTAGCCCTATTAACTAATCTCAAACATGTGTTCTTGGTAAAAAAATGATATCGTCTTTTGTGAGTATCCAAATTGAGTGAGACTAGTTGTATTGGATAGTGGACAATAGCTAGTATTCCTAGTGCCAATTTAAAAATTGTATATCACATATTGTGCTCTTGCACACTTTACAAGTACTCTCTTCCGGAAAGGAAAAAAATCAGCAAGGTGTGGGAAAGTTACCATAACTTCCAATTGGCACATCCAATTTTGATCATACCTATGGAATTGCAGAGAGGACATATCATAAAACTACAAAATGAAATTTCATAGAAAGAAGGGATGAAATTTTAGAGATACACCAGAAGGAAGGTCAGCCATGAGGACATGCTCTAAATTAAGGCTTTAAAAGGTACGTAACTTACAATTGGCATAACATTTTTTGGAAGAAAATTTTCTTGTGATTCAAAATTTGTGATAAATATAGAATAGAGGATTATTAGTATTATTACTCCATATGGGTCCCAAAAAGGTGACAACACCTATTAAACCTCCACAAGTCTCATCTATGACTCAAGAAGAAAATGAGGACATACATAACAGGTTGTCCAAATTGGAGGAACAAATTAAGAATGTGAGTGAAAATTCTAATAATTGTGTAAAATCACAAAGAAAAAATCAAGTAATGTAAGGGAAGATGAATGGCATGGGAAAAAATATGGATGGTATGGAAAACAAGATGGATGATATGGAAAATAAGATGGAAGAAAATAAGAATGACATAAAAAAAGAAATACACAATTCCATGAAGGAAATGAAAAAGATGTTATTCATGATCTTTCAATATCTATATGAGAGATTCCCTAAAGGAGACATCAAAAGAAAGGGACTCATGAAAATAAAGGTAGTACTCATGTTGAACAAACTGCCAATAATAAGCCATTTTCAATTAGTGAATCTAACTCTAATAATGGAGATAATTATGGTGGGTGTCCTAAATTCAACTTTCCCAAAATTGAATTAAAGAAGTTTGATGGTACACAGGTCTTTACTTGGGTGAACCAAATAGAGAAATATTTTGAATTACATAATATTATGGATGATAAGAAAAGGATTCACATACAAACCTTGAACTTTGAGATAAAACCATATCAATGGTATCAATGGATAGTGAAAATGAAACCCCATTTATATCACTACACTTGGGTTTTATTTACAAGAGACTTAGAAGCACAATATGGGAAAGTTTGGGAACAAGAATACTTCAGTCAATTGACAAGAATCAAGCAATTAGGTGATATTGAAGATTATAATTCAGAATTTTGGGTATTGGCCACAAGGGTGGATAACATAAGTGATGAACACTTGTTGGAAGCTTACATGGGTGGATTAAAATAAGACATTAAAAATGAGATTTTCTTAAGAAAACCTACAAGTATTGTAGAAGGTATACAAAATTCTCATCATATTCATGCCAAAAATAAGGCTACATACAAGTCTATCATTGGAAGACGAGATCTTTTTGGGGGTCATAAGACAACCATACCTCAACCAACAAGGTTGACACCTTATAAAATGGATGAAATAAGAGAAAATAGACTATGCTTCAATTGTGACGTCAAGTACGGTAAAGGGAATAAATTTGGTGAGAAGAAATTATTTTAGATAGACCATGAAGAGGAATAAGATAGTGTACCTAAACCAACAATATTGACACCTCAAAAAATGGATGAAAGAAGAGAAAACATACTATGTTTCAATTGTGACAGCAAGTACAGTAAGGGGCATAAATGTGGTGAGAAGAAATTATTATACATAGACTGTGAAGTGGAAGAATATCAAGAATTGGAACTGTCACTAGACCCAAATCTAGAAGATACTAATCCAACAATATATTTTCATGCATTTTCCGACATCGTTACTCCACAAACCCTCAAAATACAAGGATACATAAAAAATAAAAAGGTAACAGTATTGATTGATTTAGGTAGCACCCATAATTTCATCAATTACAAATTAGCAAAAGATCTCAATTGCTTTGTATATCCTACACCATAATTTAAAGTAATGATTGCAAATGGAGGTAACATAAATTGCTTATCAAAATTACATAGTATTAAGCTCAACATGGGGGAGTATTTTCTGGATAGCCCCATGATTGGCATCCAAATGGGGGGTGTTGATGTTGTATTAGGGGTCCAATGGTTGCAATCACTGGGAATAGTGGCCTTTGATTTTCAAAATATTTTTATGAGATTTCCCTCAAATGGAAAGGAAATTGATCTTAGAGGTATCCAAGGGAAACCCTCTAAAGTGATAAGCTCTAATATCATGGAAAATTTACTCAAAAAGGGACACCAGGAAATTGAGTGCATGACTAGGAAATGTTAGAGGCTGGCATCATTCAACATAGCCAAAGTTCTTTCTCTTCACCAATGGTGTTGGTTATAAAATAAGATGGTTCATGGTCTATGTGTCTAGAGTATAGATAGCTCAACAAAATGACCATCAAATATAAGTTTCCTATTCCTGTCATTGATGAATTATTAGATGAATTACATGGAGAAAAATTATTTACTAAGTTGGATCTCCATTTGTGATATCATCAAATAAGAATGAGGTAGGAAAACATTCCTAAAAAAACTTTTAGAAAACACGAAGATCATTATGAATTTTTGGTTATGCCATTTAGACTTACTAATGCACCTTCAACATTTTAAAGCTTGATGAATTATATTTTCAAGCCCTTCCTTAGAAAATTTGTGTTAGTATTTTTTGATGAAATACTAATCTACAACAAATCTTGGGAAGAGCATGTACAACATGTTGACAGAGTATTACAACTATTGGAAGAGCAACAACTTTATGAAAAGCCTTCCAAGTGTGCCTTTTGGGTTCAAGAAGTGGAATATTTGGGTCATATTGTATCTCATGAAGGTGTAAAAGTGGACCCTAACAAAATTAAATCTATAAGGGAATGGCCAATTCCCAAAAGCTTGAAGAAACTTAGAGGATTCTTAGGATTTGAAAGCTATTACTGCAAGTTTGTCAAGAAATATGGTCAAATAACAATACCACTAACAAAATTATTAAAGAAAGAATCATTTTATTGGATAGAAGAAGAAACCAAATCATTTGAAAAACTTAAGGAGGCTATGTGTAAAACTCTTTTCTTGGCCATACCTGACTTCACAAAAAACTTTATTGTGGACTGTGATGCCTTGTTGGACCTTGACCAAGTTTGAGGATCCTTGTTCATGTTTGACCTATTTTTGGGACTTCAACAAGCTGTCGAAGGCAGAGCGCAAGACAAAGAAGATATCATAGGATCTCGACCCCTATTTAGGGAGTTTTGGGTTTTGGGGCTATGTAACATGTATGGGAATGTCGACCCATGGGTTTACCCATTCTTAGGCCTATTTTTTAATACATAAATAGAAATCTAGGCGATGTAAGTAGCGATCGATGGTTGAGTGTTAGTACTGGCTATGTGTAAGAAGACGTGATTAAGACTTGTGGATCTAAGTGCAAGTCATATGTAGTGATTTGTGCGCAGACTATGTAAGGCTTTGTGCCTAGATCTACTTGGGGAAGGAGGATCTGGCGAAGTGCGTGCAGATCTTTTGTCCTATGCGGAGTAGTGTTCTTTCTGATGCTTTGTGCCTATACGACACTTGACATAGGATAATAAAGAGAAGAAGAGTTGGTGGACGTAGCCCCAGGGTGGGGGTGAACCACTTATATCTTGTGTTATGGTTTCTTTATGAAATGTATTGATGTGTTTATGTGTTTACTTGTTTAGATGCTTTGATATATATGAATGATATATAGATATGTTGATGCTACATGCTTAATCATATGGATGAATTCTAGATATGACCTATGTGGATGTTCTTAGTGCTTGAACATACCATATTTGGTTGAATATTGCGATGCTCTATAATTAGGGTTTTGTCTATGAATTAGATATTGGTTTAATACTGATGAATTGTAATTGCTAAGTTCTTTGATAAGGTGTTATAATCACAGATCTGTGTCCCAGCTAAGGTTGCAGACATCTGAGTCCTGCAACCACCCCTACTTCTACCTCGAGTGAGACTTCATCTGCTTCGCAGGTGTTGCCGAAAGGGATGGTAGTTAGGGTTTTGTTGGTGCACTGTTGTAGCGTTGAACCCTAGGTCTACCCCTGTGCCAATAGATGGTTCCATTGCAGGACATGAAACTATGATTGCTGGGAACTGAGGAAGAAGAAACTCTGTGCGTAGATCTGTTTTTGGACTTGCGAAGCTCTGTCCTAAGGAAGGAGGTAGATCTGAAGAAACGAGGTAAGATTTGAACGCTTTGTGCTCTGATAGAGGTAAGAATAGTGAAACGTTTTAGATATGGAATATTTGTGCTCTGTCGAAAGTAAGATAAGTGGAAATTTTTATTTCAAGAATATGGATCTAGGTATGTTTGATAAAAAAAATCCTAGCCTGAAAACTAGGGTGCAACTAGAAGAAAGAAGATTTGATATGGGTAGATGTGATAAGAATAGTGAAAGATATGTTATTCCTATGCATAGAAAGAATATTTGGACTAATAAATGGATGCAAGATCCTAGAAAGAATTTTTTGCAGGTTAGCTACTGTGATCCTAGTGCGCAGTACAGGAAAGGTTGGGGATCATTTAAGAGAAAGAGAGGATTAACTCTTTGTTACAGTTGCAGAAGAATGGGACATCTTGCTAAGGAATTCCCTAGTAGAAGAACCAATTGTCTTTGTTGTAAATCTATGGATCGTGAAGTTTTGGATTGCCCTAGAATGATTTCTAAACTTGAAAGAATGAATATGAGATAAGAAGACCATGATAAAGGTCAAGAAACTGAGACCATGGTAGAACCCAAAAAGAAATCATAGAATGTACTATTATAGATGAAAGAAACCCTGAATGACCACAAAGACACTAATCTATCAGAGATCTTAAAAGAGAAAGAGAAAAGAGAGGTAAGAATAGGAAACTTTGACATAGACTGTATTCTGGATGAGGAAACACAGGTGAATATAATGAAAAAAAGAACATGGGAAATTTTAGGAAAGCCTGCTATGATTCCTTCATTAGGAGGAATATGATTATTTAGAGAAAAGTTGATAACCCTGTGTGGAAGACTTACCCAGATATCTATAAATTCTCATGGAACTTTGACAAAAGAATATTTTGAGGTTGTTAAATTTATTGAGAACAACGCCCCATTTTCTATATTACTAGGAAAACCTTGGATTGAAAGGGATCACGCCAAAAGGAAATAAGAAGAAGTCTTAGAATAGAAAAAGAAAGAATTAAAAGATTTCATGACTAGGAGGATCGCCCACTTGATTGAAGAATAGGAGAACAGATCGAAGCTATTTAGAACCAGAAACTTGGATGCCGAAGTTGAAATAACACAAGAAGACTCAGAGAAGACTGAAGCACCTACCCCTGATAAAGAAGAAGTATTGCCCCTAAATCCTAGGAAAGAATATCAACAACGTGAAGTTACTATGCCAAGAGGAGATAAGAATCAGAATGGAAAGAGGAATATCGAGATGAAGCTCATTGGAAAGAAGGATAGAAAAGTAAGTAAGAAGAGAGCAAAGATGAAAAGTTATAGAAGGTTCCAGAGGGAACTTCGTAGAAGGAAAATTTGCAAAATTGGAACTTTGTCGGGATAGCAAAACAATGCCACATGACACTTTGCCATGGTGAAACAATATAGCCGTTGGAAATAGTATAACCGTTAGACTGACTCCCCAAATGGGTAGAGTGACATTTGTGGTCAGAAGGCTCGCCATCATACCATTGGGACCATGCCGTAATAGAAAGAACTGAATTAATGAAGGTCTCTTGTCCATTGGAAAGATCCGTTACGTTGTTGTCTACTTATTTTGTCGACTATTGTGAATTTTATAAGAGAGACTCATTCCTACTGCATTCTTATTAGTAAGATTGACACCAGTTCTATTGTTTTATGAACTCATTCATCCATCCGATCTAAGAATGTATATCAGACAAGCTCAGCGTCGAAGAATTTCTCATCGATCTCATGGACGAGAAAGTAATGTCTGCAAGTATTCAAGCGTCCTCAACGAGAGGAGTGCAATCCTCTCCATCGACTGATTGCAGATCTAGACCATCTCAAGTCGTCATAGAAAATAGAACCAAGCATAGAGATGACCTAGAAAATTCGAAGCTAATCGCGACCATATTACCCGACTACATCCGACCTCTGGCCAGCATGGTGAGTCGTGATAATGTGCCAAGAGATTTTGATTACACCATGGTTACTGCTTACCTCCCAAAGGGGATACACGCAGTTAGAGTGTAGCAGGACAAGATCGAAATGTTGAAGTTCAGCGACTTCAACCAAGGAGACCGTAAGAACCATAGTATGCTCACCCTGTATAAATACTTGACTAGGACAAAGAGGAAGAACTTGAAAATAATCCCCCAGCCGTAGACGATGAACCTCATGTAGTCCACCCTTTTGAACGTAATGAAGATCCCACATTTTGGAAGTCACCAAGAGGTTAACACCTGTTTTAAGCTCCTACTCTCATGTTACCATGGTGGCTACTTATGGCTAGACTGACGTATCATAGTCAATACGATGTTGATCCATAGGATCACTAGATTGAGCATGCAAGGACCTGACCCATAGGACTTCTATCCAGGAAAAGCCATAGATTGCGCATTAGCATAGAACATCAAGGATACCTACGACGATGTTGAGAAGGGGACGTGAGGCTACAAGGTCGCTTCCATCCAGAATGGCGTAGTGTGCCTAGCATGCCAATTAATTTTAGGAAATCTAGTAAGGAAGAACAGACCCACGCAGGTCACAGGCTTTGTCGTTGACCTTGCATGGAAATGCGTGGAAGGCCTACAGATGAACTGGGCAAAGTACCTAGTTAATCAGCTAGAATTAGACTGCCGTGAAGCACAGGATCAGGGATACAAGTTCCACTTTATTTGTCTCCTGATCCTCATCGCATTTATTTCTTGGGAGATGCTGGAAGGTGAGGCTTTCTTGGACATTAAGCCGTTCAAGCCTCTTGCTGCGAAGTTCACCACACTTTGGTACTCGAGCAATATGGGAAAACAATGGCATTCAAACACAGTATTTCATACGTATTATCTCCAACTGAAGTGGGCTATTGAAGCTGAACCTTGCATGACATCGAATACCCTATAGCGGTTCCGACCCCTCATGAAGTTTCGTGTAGATCAAAACTTCATATATATCACTGCGCAAACATACGAGCATAAGGAGGAGCCTCAGTCATACTACAAGATCATAGAAGAGGACCTCAAGGAGATAACTAAGGACTAGTCAAAAGACTTCCTTATCCCTACTGACCCTGCAAAGATGTTTGATCACGAACTTGATAGCCTGGAGGCCGCTCACAAAGAACATGACACACCCAGAACTAGTAGAAGGAAGAAGATCACAGAAGTCCAAGACTTAAGCAATACATCAGAAAAAAAAGGTTCAATATCACCTGGCCGAGGGGGTGAGGATGAAGTAGAAGAGATAAATGGAAAAGAATATGAACATAAGCAAGGCAAAGTAACATCGCCTAGATATGAGACTGATCCCTTGAAGAAGAGGAAGGTTTCTCCCATGAAACCCTCTTCCCAAAATAAATCCAGAGCCACCTTAACTAAGATGCAGACTGTTCTCACTGTCGATGACTTTGACTTTATCATAGAAATTGTCGCAGATGCTTCATAGGACATCTTACAGAAGCAGGAATCCAAGCAGGAGGAAATGTACGTCAAATTAAATTTTAAATCTGAGGGGTACAACAAGCCCTTCAGTCCAGTCGCGTAGTATCCACTATGCCTCTTCCATCGAGAGAACCAGAGTTGGGAGATGAGCCATCCCAACTCCACAGACTAGTGGATGCGACTGAATCTCGCCTTCATCATGCAAAGGAAGAAACAGAACAAGAGACCCAGGCCTTGAAGAAAGTGAAATAAGTAGTCATGGAACAATGCCGAGTTGCAGAGCAAGAGAAGGTTGCTCTCCAGACAAAGTTTGAAGAGGAGAAAGCACAAATTCAACAAGAAAAAGAACAGTTGCTCATAGAGAAACTTGAAGTGAAAGAAGTAGTCAATAGATCACTTCCCTTTGTGATAGGTTTAGATCCAAAGGTAGAATCTCGTAGAAGATATCCAATAGCTACAAAAAATAATAGCAGGCTTAGAGCTCCGAATAGTACCCGACACTCCGCAGGAGGTGAGGGATCAGAGAGAAGCAATTGCCTGAAGCACAGTTCAGAGAATAAAGGCCCTTTCCATGGAATGTAAACAACTAAGTGATCGCAGTGCCTAGACTTATGAGCTACCCACTGAGAATCCAGAACTGAAGGCATTTGATTCATAGCTCCAGGAGGCGAACCAGCAAGTAGAAACAATACAGGCGCAATTGAATCCCCTATCAGTTGTTGAAAGGATGAAGTGATACCAAGAGCAACACACTGCTCAACAGTAAGTCCACACCATTAAGAGTAGAGTCATAGAAGTGACTCAGAGGCTTCAACCTATACAGGATGAGGCTTGCCAACTATTCTCAGAGATCGAAGGCCGAGGAAAAGAACTTGAGCAAGTCGTCACTGCAGTTGAACAACGCTTAGAGGGACCTGTCAATGAAGAAGTCATCCAAGAGTTCGCTGAGTAGGAGGCCATGTCACAATAACAAGTATAAGCAGCTCGAGCCAAGCTCGAGTCTTTTAAGACAAAATTACCCAGATCAGAGTGACTCGGGACAAGTCACAGGTGAGTGTTGGGGGCTTGTTGGCCCTTGACCAAGTTTGAGGATCCTTGGTCATGTTTGACCTATTTTGGGGACTTCGACAGGCTGTCAAAGGCAGAGCACAAGATGAAGCGGAGATCGAAGGATCTCAACCCCTCTTTAGGGATTTTTGGGTTTTTGGGCTATGTAACGGGTATGGGAATGTCAGCCCATGGGTTTACCCATGCTTAGGCCCATTTTGTAATATATAAATAAAAAATATAGGCAATGTAAGTAGTGACTGATGGTTGAGTGCTAGTACTGGCTATGTGCAAGAAGACGTGATTAAAACTTGCATAGCTAAGTGAAAGACTTTTGTAGTGCTTTGTGCATAGACTGTGTAAGGTTATGTGCCTAGATCTACTTGGGGAAGGAGGATCTAGCGAAGTGCGCGTATATCTCTTGTCCTATGTGGAGTAGTGTCCTTATAATTTGTGCCTGTAAGATGCTTGACAAAAGATAATAAATAGAAGAAGAGTTGGTGGACGTATCCCCAAGGTGGGGGTGAACCACGTATATCTTGTGTTATGGTTGCTTTGTGCAATGTATTGATGTGTTTATGTGTTTACTTGTTTAGATTCTTTGATATAGATGAATGATAGATAGATATGTTGATGTTACATTCTTAATCATATGGATGAATGCTAGATATAACCTATGTTAATGTTATTAGTTCTTGAACATACCAGATCTGGTTGAATACTGTGATGCTTTGTAATTAGGGTTTTGTCTGTGAAGTAGATACTAGTTTAATACTGATGATCTATAATTTCTAAGTGATTTGATAAGGTGTTATAATCACAAATCTGTGTCCCATACAAGTTTGTAGACATCTAAGTCCTACAACCACCCCTACTTCTACCTCGGGTGAGACTTCATCTTCTTTGCAGGTGTTGCCGAAAGGGTCGGTAGTTAGGGTTTTGTTGGTGTGTTGTTGTAGAGTTGAACCCTGGGTCTACCCCTATGCCAACATGCCTCAAGCCATGGAATTGGTGTAGTTTTAATGCATGAAGGAATTCCCCTTGCCTTTGAAATAAGTCAACTTAAAGGAAAAAACTTAGTCAAACCCTTTTATGAAAAAGAAATGTTGGCCATACTACATGCAATTCAAAAATGGTGCCCCTACCTAATAGGAAGACACTTCAAGGTAAAAACAAATCATGACAGTTTGAAGTACTTTTGGAGCAATGATTATCTTCAAAAAAGAAAAAATATGGGTTACAAATATGTTGATTTATGACTTTGAAATTATCTACAAAAAAGGAAAAATTAATGTTGTGGCATATGGCCTTTCTAGGAAAGAAGAAGAAACAAAATGTTCACTATGTTTTATTTATACCCCGCAATCGAATTGGGTGGAAGAAGCAAGGATATAATGGAATCAAGATCAAGAGGTATGAAAAATCATTCAAAAACTACATGAAGACCCCAATTCAGTAGAAACTTTTGTATGGAAGAATGATTTTCTATGGTATCATTGATCTCCTATACTTATGTAATAATTCCCAACTCAAACATAATATCCTTATGGAATTGCACACTTCTCCTATAGGGGGACATTCAAGATTCTTGAAAACATACCACAAGGTCAAGAAGGATTTTTTTTAGGAAGGTATTAAAAATGATGTTCAAAATTTTGTGTCATAATGTTTGGTCTGACAACATAACAAGGGAGAGACAATCAAGACTCCATGTCTCCCACAACCATTATCTATACCAATCCAACATTAGGAATAAGTTTCCATGTATTTTATTATAGGTTTACCAAAATCCGAAGGAAATACCGTCATCATGGTAGTCATGGATCGACTAAAAAAGTATGCCCATTTTTTCTCTCTTTCTTGTCATTTTAAATTAAGTACATTAGAACCAACATTCATTGAAATAGATCAAAAACTACATGGCGTCCCCAAGATTATTGTAAGTGAAAGAGACCTAGTTTTCACGGGAAAATTTTGGACTGAATTATTTTCTTGTTTGGGTACTCAATTGGCTCATAGTTCATCTTACCACCCTCAATATGATGGGAAAACCAAGAATGTGAATAAATTTCTAGAGGGATATATTCATTTCTTTGCATCCTATAAACATACACAATGGGTCAAGTGGTTTCCATTACTGGAATGGTGGTACAACACATCCTTCCATACTTCATAAAAAATGTCCCCATTTCTGGAACTTTATGGATATCATCCTCCATCCATCACATCACCCTTGAAAGGGAATAAAAAGTTTCAAGCAGTGGAGGAACACATAGGGAACTAACAAGAGGTCCTAAAAATGTTGAAGGAAAACTTGGTTATGGCACAAAGTAGGATGAAAAAACAAGCAGATCAACATCGTCGTGAAATGGAATTTGAAGTGGGGGATTTGGTATTTATAAGGCTACAACCATACAACCAAATTTCCCTCAAGAAACAAATGAAGTAAAATAAACTAGCACCCAAATATTATGGCCCCTATAAGGTTTTGCAAAGGATTGGAAGTATGGCTTACAAATTGGAGTTGCCTCCATCTTCACGTGTACATCCAATCTTCCATGTTTCTTGCTTAAAGAAGGTAATGAAAAAAAGGATCATGGTCCAAACAATTTTATCAAAGCTCAATGAAGAAGGGAAAAACATACTAGAGCCAGAAACAATCATTGAAATGAGAATTAAGCAGTTGAGAAATCAATCAATTATAGAGTACCTCGTCAAATGGAAGAACCTATTGGTGGAAGAGGCAACATGTGAAGATATTTTCTTTGTGAAGAAGCATGTGTGGTTAGACAAGGCCCCATGATATGTATAAAACCCCTTATTATTCCCTAGATATTGAATTATTGCATTTTTAGAAGGTCCGCTAGAAACCTTCTTTGCACCCTTTGATTTTAATTGTAACCCTTTGTATCCTATATATATATATATATATATATATATATATATATATATATATATATATATATCAAGGATATGTTGTATTAGGATCATCTTATCTCATCTCATATTGTGTTCTAAAGTTTATATATTGTAAAGGAGGGTTCCCCCTCAAAGTGGACTGAATTTTATTTATTTCTTATCATTTTTAAGGCATTGGATCATAAGAATCATCACAAACTAAGAAGGCATGAAGTAACATCTTTGGCTTGTTTCTATTGCAAGAAAGTGGGTCACAATGATAGAAATTGTTTCATTTTAGAAGGCCAAGCAACCTATGTAGGAACTATTTCCATTACTGTAGATTTACTGGACATTGGGAGGTCAAATGTTGTAGGCTTCAACTAGAAATCCACCCCAAGAACTAAACATCCAAGAAGAAATATTGGAGATTCAAGGTCAAGGGGAAACAGGAACTTCTTGCACTTGCAATCTAATTAGAAGTGGTTTTACAATGGCATATTGTAGAAACAAATTTCATGTCTAGCCATGAGATGGACAACATGATTATGCCAAAGGTATCCCCTATTCAAGTCTTATATTTTATCTTGTAGCAAAGGAACCCTCTATTAGATATTTTCCAAAGGGTTGAAGGAAGAGAAGACAAAAATTAAAGAGAGTTGAATCTTTTGATATGATTTTTTTTTAATTATGTCATTAAGTCATCTTTCACCATAAAACAATCAGGGGAATCTCATTTCTTCTAAGTATTTAGCTTGAAAAATTCCCAATGGAGCATAGTCTTCACTAGGATCATTGTTTATTTGGTTGTTTTGAAGATCAAATATGTTGCATGAATCAGTGAATGCATGTACTAGTGTTTTAGTAATTGGTTCTTTATTAATTTCCTCATCAAGTTCTTCATTCTAAATATCTATTTCATCTTCATATGCTTCTTTGTTTTCTATGAATACTTTCTCTCATTTATCACTTATTTTTACTTTTTCCAATTTCTAAAGGGTTGTTTTACACAATCATTTTAAATCTTTCATAACCATGTGGGCACGAATGAGCCCAATAGAATAATAATTTTTTAACCAAATGCTCCTTTTGTATTGCTATTGAAATTGTGTCAGTGTATTTTATGTCATGAGGCAAGCCATGTTGAATTCTAGAATGTCATATAAACCATTGATAATTCCACCAGTCATTCCTAATTGTGGTTTTCCATATCTTTGTCCAAGTTCTCTTATTTGTAAGAAAGGTAGTTGCAATGATATTAATCTTTCTTCTAGCTCATTCAATTTCTTCATGCTTCTTATGCTCTTATTTCATCTCATTTTTTTGGCACAACAAATTTAGGATCTGCATCATTTTCTAATGCTTTCTTGCAAACTTTGCAAATGTATCTATTATTAGAATCATTTGTCAAGCTTCGTTGTGATTTTTCTTTTCTTTTCTAATAAAATGGGGCTTGTTTGTATTCATGTTTGATCAGTATAACATCTTTTCAAAAGAAATATTTTTCACATGTTACACAATAAAAAGTAATCACATCTTTGATTTGTTTATGGAATTCTTTCTCTACAATTGTGAGTGATTCCTTGTTTTCTTGCCTCTCTTGTTGAAGAATTTTATCTTACTTGTAATATTGTTTTTTTCCTTTTTGTCCACTTTTTTCAATAGCTGTCTAAGAGTAATAGAATTTGTCCTTTCAGTCTTACCCTTGGTTTCTGTTAAGTTATTACTATGGCTACTTATGTCTTTATTAAGTGTGTTGTGTGATTGTTGCTACAAACATTTATTTCTTGGCAGATTTTTCGCATTATGTAAAGATAGACTTGTTTTACTTTTATTTGTTGTGGAAAATATTTTGGAATCCATGTTAATAGGAATGTGCACATTTTTCAATAGTTCATATACTATACATTTTTCACTTTTTTTAACTTCAACTATGTCAAACACCTTTTCTTTTTATGTAGAAGAAGGTATTGAAGTTATGATATTCCATGTTTTAGAAGACCATAAATGGATATCGATCCTTAATATTCTAGATAACCACTCATAGACAAACAACCCACCCTAAATATAGCATTCTTTATATGACATTTCTAAGTGTATCATTTACCCTTACCAATTTTCTATTTTTGGTACTTTCTTGATTATATCATCACTAATATATTGGTGAATACATCTAATTGGAAAGGAATCATTTTGCATAATTGCATTGAAAAATGTTTTTGAAATAATTCATTGCAAACAAGACACATTGTATTCATTATTTTGTAATTGGCATAGTGTCTAAAAACAACTCTCACCATACATACTTTCAGACATATGAACTTCCTTAACCTTGTTTTCTTGAAGAATAGAAGAACTATGAATCTCTCTTTTGCATAGTAATGGCTTGAAATGTCCAACAACTAGATTTCATCATGGAACAATATGTCATAGGTGTATGTAGACAAATTTGACTTGAAATGCAAGTAGTTCTTCACTTGATATTTTGACCAAAATCGTATTAGCAATTTTAGCCAATTTGATGCCCAATGTATGCAAAAAATTGTCCCTACACATGCCTTTATCCTCTAGTGATATATCAATTGATGTCGATATAGTCATCTTGTTCAATTATTCTTCTCGGTCACTAATATTATGCATGTCTACCACTGAACATTTGTTTAGCTCAAGTTGATAAGATGCAATTGTCTATCTATCTTGTTTTTGTAAACATGTCCTAAAGTGTTCTATTGTACCCTCTCTATTTTTTGTCGATGTTTATCTAAATTGAAGTCACACTTGAAATGCATTAAAAAAATAATCTCCTATAACATATGCAAAATTTTATAAGTGAAACAAGCCATAGTTTTCTAGTATACTATCGATCTCTATTTTTTACTTTGAAATCTCAGTTGTCATATTTTATCTTTTTCTCAAGTCATTAGTGCATTCCATGTAAAGTTTCATTGTACTTGCTCTTTTTTTTTGAAATTATCTAGTAATATGTTATTGACACATAAATTATCGATTTGAGATATTCTATATAAAACTACAGAAATGCAATGTGGTATAAACATTTCTTAAGAGTGTCTATATTGTATGTATTAGATACTGCAATTTTTTGATGTAATCGAAAGAATTCCTTGAAATATTGCTAGTACCTTGGGAAAATATACTGGAAGTGAAAATTTTTTGCAACTACCCAAAATTGAAATATGTCAATTCCTTGATAGTAGACAAACAAATTATTCTGCAACAAAATCGAAAGGTCATTAAGAAGTGACACACTTTTTTGAACAATTGTGAATATTTTTTTAAAAAGAGCATTAAAATTTTACCTATTTATCTCTTTTTGCATTAGTGACAAAGTTAATTTTTGGAATATTTCAAAAAGGAAGAAGAAAATTAAAATTAATTTTTTTACATGATCGATAAACTTTTTTTTTTTTTAATATATGTAAGAGAAAGAAGAAAATTAAATGACAAAGCTAATATTTTTAATATTTGTGAAGTCATGTAGGGGCAGCAGGCATAGAGGTGGGGGGGTCATATATGGCCCTGATGGACCCAATTTGGATTATAGCTTCCAATATCTCTCCTCTCTATCACCTATGGCTCTCTCGTCATTCTATCAATCATTTTTTCTCTCGTAATTATGCCACCCTCTACTCATTCATTCTCATGTGGCAACAAAGCCAACTGCTTTGTCACTGTAATAATCATGAAATGAAGACTCTAAAAGAGAAGATAAATCTTCAACAACAACAATTAGCTACTTTGAAGGAGTCTCACACTCATTTAGAATAGAAATTGTAGGAAAGAGAGAAGAAGAGAGATAAGGAGCTTGCCATCATCCTCAGGAAATTCAATTGACACTTGGAACAAATCCACTCTCTTAGTAAGGAAATTCATAACAACCATCTAGCAAATACTAAGCAACATGAAGTGGCCCCTTCTGAAGGATCTCATGCTTCATGTGAAGTAATGTAGGATTTGTTTCAATAGCTACAGTGCACCAATCAAGAAGACCTTCCAGCAACAATAAACACTAACTTGAAACTCAATTAAGCCAAGTTTTATGCAATGTAAGTGTGTGTTTTTTCTCTTGTCTGATGTCAAAATATCAAAATATATACATGGAGGAAAGGTAGCATTTTTGGTAACATTTTTTAGAATACATTAGTCAACTAAGGATGAGAATACCCTCTTTTTGTAGGAAGTTCATAGGAAAATTGTTTTTTTTACTCTCTGGCTAGTATAGCTCTACTACAACCCCCTTTATAATTCAAAATATTTTTTTGTTTTGTTTATATATATATGCCATGTGAACATGGGAGAAATTAAAAATATTGTCTATATTTCAAAACAAACAAATCTCTACAATTAAATAAAAATAGAAATAGTAAGACAATAAAATAATTACATTAACATAACATGATAAATCTATAAAGGTTGATGAACATAATTTTATTATTTACTTTAATTAGAAATAAAAATAATTTTAATCTTTTAAATTAAAATTAATGGTTTCTTTATAATATGTTATGAAAGTTAATGTACATCATAATTTTTTCTCATAATTTGATTTTTTATTATATCATAATTTCTCTTTAAATTTAAATGTAATAATATTTTTAATGACACTGCATAATGATTTTTTATTTTATGTTCCAACAATTTAATCCAAACTTAATATCTCAATTAATTAAAATTAATTAATTTATTATTTTTAATGACATTATAACAAAATATTTTCCCTATTCTCTAAATCTTTAACTAAAACTTAATATCCTAATTAATTAAAGTTAAGTAATGTTATGATCATCATATATACATTTTATAACACAAACACACACATATAGATTTATTATTATTATTATTATTATTAAATAAGAAATAAAACTTTCAGGAGTAGCATTTTGTGAGCTCTTGTGGGATAAATTTATGAACGTTTTGGCCTCCCGCATCCACATGGTATGTTGATTTTTGTAGCATCGGATAGGTATTTCCACAAATGTCTAATTGTCTAGATGTGTGGAAGTTGTCCAAAGCCTTCTACCTTAAGACTTTACTTTGACTAAAAGAATTATTAAAGTAAAGTGTTTTTATTAGTGAGTTGAATTTTATTTAAATAAATTATTCAATTAACATTAGTGAATTAAATAATAGTCATTGATCTCAAGTGAGGTGAGAATTAATCTCAATTGTCAATCACTTTGGAGATTAAGGTTGGGTCATAACTCAATTTTATAAAAGCAAGGCAAGGGTGAAAGAGGAGACATGATTGAAGAGAGAGAGTTGGATCATGAAGGATTGTGATTCAATGAGATATTGGATAGGTGAAGAAGGAATTCCATATAGAGATCAAGTCAAGAATAAGACAGAACAGAGGAAATCACAAGTGGGTTTCGATAAATTGAATCCACAACAGCAAGGTCATGCCATAGAGAGTTTTTGTACAATATTTGAGTGTGTGTACGTGGGTTTGGGTTTCATTGGATACAACCGAGCATATGTGGTTTTACTTAAGGAAAGGTGCATACATCTAGGGAAATGTGAAAAATTGAGGTTGTACAACAGACTAGGAGTTGTTAGGGTTTGTAGGTAATTTTTGTATTTCTCTATGGGCCATTATCCCAGGTACGGTAGCCCTTGTAATCTTTCAAGTTATTTGAATGATAAGCTTAGTTGATGTAACATCCCTCTCTTGCGCAAACTTGATTTGACTTATTCTTTCAGGAAACTTGTGTGCGATTGATCTGGTTCATTATATGATTTACTATTTCGCTTATGGATTTTGATGATGTTTTGATACGATGATATGTATTTTATTATATTGGTATTGACAGGTCCTATTGACTAGTTTTTCCTTAGTGTGCAGAACTCTAGATCGATTGAGGATGTCGATGGCATCGATGGACCTCCTTGGACTCTGGATCGAGTCAGAGAGTGGACTATTATGGTTTGAGTGTTTTTGATATTGCATATGTGACATATGATTGGTATATTATGATGTTGTTTTTGGATCAGTGACATGTTTCGTTGATGGATGCAGGTTGACGATATCTTTCTAACCAGACTCACATTTGGAGTAAAGGGGTCACGCACGAAAACCAGAGATATTGAGGGAGAGGTGTGGCAGCATCCCTGCCACATCCTACTAGCACTCTTATCATGGCTTGAATTGTAGGTCAATGATTACCTAGTTCGAGAGATCCACGATGTTGTGAGAGAAGATTTTGACAGTCGCTTACGATGATTCTAAATGGTGTGCAATAAGGCATGGTCCTTATTCCTTAGAGGCCCTTAGTCTCCCACAAGTTTGCCCGATGGATTATTGACTCCAAGGGAGGATGTCTACCAAAATCAGTCAAAAGGCGAGTGGAACCCTTGGACCACATAGTGTGTCTTAAAGGGAATGTCACGTAGATGAAACTTGAATGAAGGTGAGTGGCACCCTTGGAACACATAGTGCGTCTTGAAGGGCACGTCGCGGTTTTAACACTAGTTAGTCAATTAACCTAGGTACCTAGAAAACAATATCTCTTTTAACCTATTCAGCCTTAAGATAATTGTTGCATGAGTAAAGTTTCAAAATTATAAAATTTCTCTTAAAAACAATTTTTGTTGAGCCTAGTTGAATTTAAACCCTAGGTCTAAGTAGCACATGAGAACTAAAAAAATTAATTAAGCAATTAATAAAAGGGGAATGAAGAAAATGGGGTAAGAAATTAATTATAAAAAAATAATGGAGGATTAGATTATTTAAAATATTAATTGTGATTTATTGTGAAACTTGTTAATTTCTAACTTAGACAAAAAGAGGAACATTAATTACAAAAGGAATGTGGAACATAGGAGGGAATCTAGTCTAGAGAACTTTTCTTTTTCGAACTCAACTAAGCTTTAAGAAAGACTCGATCATTAAAGGAATGTGAGGGAATAAAGGAACATCGAGGAGAAATTTTAGGAACTCTTTTAGATGGGTGAGGGAAATCGGCAAATTAAATTAATCAATTAAAGGAATTTCATCTTTTCTCCATGGCACCAAATGCCCGTATTATATTATTTAATGATATTCTAATATGTATGGGTTCGCATGAATGTTTCCATGGGTGCACTACAAATGAAACTTTCATTGTGTGTAATATAATGGTATTTATGTCGCAAGACTTTCAGTTAATGGGTAAAACCAATACCATAACCCGGTGCCCCTCTTCGATGAGAAAGTCCTCGCTCTGTGTTCCTTTTAACTATATTGCATCATGATTTTCCGAGGAGAGTTTTTATCTATCTGTAGTTTATTATCTCTATTGCATAAAGAATTTCCCAAAAGAGTTTTCATTCACCAATATTTTATTATGTGAGCTATATCATGCTTCGTCCAGAATAGTTTATATTTACATATGATTTTTATTCCTCTAGTGCGGCAAGAATGCCCAGAATGGTTTATATTTACATAATATGTTTATTCCTGTAGCGGAGCAAGAATGCCCAGAATAGTTTATAATTACATATGACTTTTATTTCCTGTAGCGCAGCAACAATGTCTATAATAGTTTTATTTACATGTATTTTTATTTTTACCTATAGCACATCAAGAACAGTCCAGAATGGTTCTTAATTATATATAATTTTATATCCTGTAGCGCAGCCAGAATTGTCCATAATAGATTTATTTACACGTATTTTTTATTTACCAGTAGCTCATAAGGAATGGTCCAGAAAAGTTATTGTATTTTATCTGTAATGGATCGTGGCTTCTCCCAAAGGAGCCTTTATTTACCTGAGGCGTGCCCCCCCTTCCCCTCCTTTCCCACTGTGCATTTTCGCTCATCGTGCAGCTCTTCGTCCACTGTTATCGCTCATCTCAACCCCGAGTTCAGACCTTGCATTTTTTTTCATGCCCGGAACGTCGATATCTCCTCCAGCGTTGCAAATAGAGCATCCTCCCTCCCCAATGGGATCTGACAGCAGCGTTCTTTTTTCAACCCACTTACCACCCTCAGTGGCACTGTAGTGTGCAGCTCAGCGCCTTTCGGTCTCTTCCTCGTGACTGAGCGAATCGCGAGAGCCTTATCTCAATAATTATATTATGGAATATAATGAAGTTTCTTTTAAATTCAGTTGCAACCTAACTTAGAACCTATTCAGTTACATCGTTATTTCAAAACTCAAATTTTAATCCAGTTTTGTAAAGGTGCTTGGTTTAGAAGTAACCCCATTCGATGATTACTCCACTATGCTCCTAACCCTTACTCCAGTTGCTAGAATGGACTTAGTAACCTTGCGCGCACCCATTTTTATGTTTCTCATGATGATTTTTGTTTTGGCTTCTTGCGCTCATAAATTTTGATGGTTAGGTCTTGGACCCTTGCGCGATAAAAGTAGTGAATGAAGTTACACTGCGTCGAAGACTAGTTGATTGATTGAGTACATGCGTTTATAGTTTTTATATAGTGTATGACGGTTCAAGTTTTGGAATTTTGGGGCAATGGATTTAATGTATGGGCTAATGATTTAGTTGCTCAGTTATTTAGGTAATTAGTCAATTCTTGAATGTTGGTTAAACTTAGTTAATTCTCGCGCACATGAAAAACTTAGGGTATTGAATGTTGGCTTGTGTAATGCTTAGATTCTTATGTTTGCATGCTTTGAAAAGTCAAGATATGAATGGGTGTTGGAATTTAATTCTTGCGCCATGAAAAGTTGTTGTAATTTATGATTGATTTAATCGCACGCCTAGTAGTTAAGTAGATTTTGTTGCACCTTAAAAGTTAAATAAGTAGATTATTGCGCTTCGACTTATGTCGTTGCTAGATGGTTTTAGTATTTTATTTCTCACTCACCATGAAAGCGATGTTATATGTGTTGGATTTTTAATGGTGTTGCACTTTTATTTATTGTTGATATTGTTGTTTCGCTTAGTCAGCTTGGGTTGATTGTGTCAGGTGGGATGTAGACACCTCCTTGTTCCTCAGAATAGTTGCCAACCCTGAGACCTTAACTGGTCAAAATCGATGGGAACCTAGGCTTGAGTGTTTCTTATGTGTCATGGAGGTCCTAACCATTGCAAGGTAGGATGGGTGGGTAGCCATTTATATTCCTTATCTGGGTAATATATGTAAATTGTTTCAAGCTTCCTCATGTGCTAATATGATATGATTTTTATGTTTATGTGCTGCGTGAAATTCATTCATTCTGATATCGTCGAGTTGTGTCGCTATGAATTCTTGTTGTTGTTATTGTCCTCTTGTTCAAAAAGAGAAAAAAAAAATATTACTTGTTGTATATCGTTTTGTGTCTATTGTTTCAGGTCGTTACATATGGTATCAGAGCTGGTTCGACCTGGGACTTGGGGTCATTACGTCTTCCACTAAATAGATGCTTGATTATAAAATGTCACTAATTAAATTAATTTGTAATCATGTAGGTCATCATGGTTAGAGGACGTTGCAGAGGCAGACGACAGGGTGCTAGGGGACGAGGTGTGGCGCCTCTAGCAGCATCCATGCCCAAGGGGTCTAACCCCCAAGGAGAAGAACATGCATTCAGAAAGGAAAAGATAGTTGTGGGAGATGTGGTTGGATTGATGAGGTCCTTTCAGAGGATGTTAGAGGCCATGATCAACCATTTGGATAGAGATGACGCTAGGGAACCAATACCCCGTAAGGGTCTGTCGCACACCCTAGCTGATACTGGTAGCATTCACCGAGAACTTGAGAAGGTCAGATTTCCCGAGTTCTTTGGTGCCACAGATGGCGCAGCTGCTAAGGCATAGTTGGAGAATATGGCAATGTGCTTTTCACTTCGCGACTATACCTCCAACATGAAGGTATGCATGGCGGTCTTCTAGATGAAGGGGAGCGCTCTTCTATGGGGGAAGATGCTCCTGCTGCAACTAAACACAACCAACGAGGATGTGTCATGGGAACAATTTGAGGAGAAGTTCTGGGAGAGGTATCTGTTTAAGGAGTTCATTGAGCATCATCTCAATGATCTCAACGCTTTGTGGCAGGACGACCATATGGTGCTTGAGTACGAGGCTTGTTTCATGGAGCTACTTCGGTATGCTCTACACTTGAATACTAAGAAGCTTAAGGTTAGTAAGGTTGTGTTTCTCCTTAATGTCAACATTCATGCGAAAGTGAGGATTTTAATGCCTCAGATGTTGCACAATGTTTTCTAGAATGCCCTCATAGCTAAGGAGGAGCTCATCAGCAGGGGTCAGAGTAGGACTCTAACGAGACCAGTGGAATAGGAGACATCTGGTGCACAACAACATCACACACCAGCTAGACATCAACCAGGGTATAGAGGCACTCTGAAAGGATCCATGTTTACTACACCACGGAGACCAGTGCCTCAGTAGTGGACTCCCTACATAGGACCACAGCACCAGTAGCAGCGTCAACCGCAACAACAATAGTTCAGGCATGTTTAGCAGAACAAACCAGGGTTTCAGGTCAGTGGGTCGTCAGCTTCTACTTCGGGGACCATGAGTATTGGATCGAAGATCGGGTGATGGAAATGTGGACAGCCACATTACTAGCGTAACTACCTAGTTGAGAGGGCCAACGCAGCCAGATTAGTTGGACACACTACCGTGGGATATTTGGGCAAGGCCCATCGAATTCATGCAGCAGTGAACAACTGTCAAGACGAGCACCAGTCTACAGTGCTCGAGACATAAGGTACCATCGTTGACTAGACCCTTATTATTTTGATAGATCCAGGTGCTACAGAGAGATTTATTTCCGGTGCAATGCTAAAAAGAATTAAGGTAAAGGAAGTTGAACATGACGATTTTAGCTTTCGATATTATTTTCGGGATTAACTGTGTAGTGTAAGTCATTAATCTATGACCCATATTCATGAGTATTAGTCGCAACTGACCAATAATTCTCATGATTTGAATAGTCCACTTAGCACTCATTGCATCGGGTGATGCTCA
>ML800223.1:310145-322810 GCA_009831015.1 Picea engelmannii | reverse complement strand
AGAAATCCTTGTGCAAACACATAATCGTCAGTACCATGCACCTGCTGAGTCCCCTCGCATTCCTTCAGAAACAATTCCCGCACCAATGGGACCCCTGTTGGTGATCCCTCGCCCTAACACAGAACCACCTCTTTGCATCTCCTACATCCCATTGCGCAAGAATGTCCGCAACCCATAGGCTAGGGTAGCTTATAATTATAGTTTGGTTCATGACTTAGCACAATCCCCGGCTTCCATGTCATTCTTAGAAGTCCTTCAGACTTGTCCCACTGAGTGGAAATCATTACTTTCCACGTTGGGGACAGTCGACCTCACAAATACCTAACTCATTACATTTGATCTCGATAGCGGAGAACCTCGCCTTCCTGATTTTATTGCTTTTCAAATCCCAACGAAAATACATAACATTACAGTTCATTGGTGTATCATCGATGAAGGTGCATCTACATGCATTATGTCCAAATCTATATCGCAGAAATTTGGTTCCCCCGAACTCATACCCTCTGCCATTACCTTACGAGCTTATGACGGATGACCATCATCTCCTAAAGGGCTGTTCCAAAATTTCCCTCTAGAACTCGGGGGAAAGACTATTCTCATCGATATTGAAGTTATCGACGTCCCACTCGATTATAATATCCTATTCGTTCGTAGCTACATGTACGCTATGAAGGAAATTACCTCTTCTGTCTTTCAAACAATGATGTTCCCCCACAATGGGAAGATCGTTGCAATTGACCAAGTCTCACATTACGAGCCTAACCCTTATGCCAACATCGATAACATTCTTCCTCTCATCCATACAAGTCATGATGCATACACACTCATCGAAATGGGTCCTGGAATTTTCAAAGATCCATCATTGCTAGGAACTTACCATGGAGCACCACTGCTCCTTCATCCTTTCAATCAAGTATGCGCCATATCATCTAACGAAACTGACATAGAGGATACCCTTCCTCCTAGGGAGGCTTCTATCATATCTGACATCCCACTTGTTGCAGAGCTTCCCCCTCACGAGCCTCCTACGAACTCGTTGACCCCACCAGTCCACGATTTCACCTCTCCATGAGGACATATCCCAGTTTGGGAGACAGTTCCCCAAGACATTACTCAAATCCCCTTCTTTTACCCTCCACCCGGCATACAATCTTTCCAAGTAGCCGCAACACTTACCCTCCCTAATATGGTGTTAGCAATTCCAGTTTGGTATTTACATCCACTAGAGATGGTCCCTTGACCATCCCTTCCCCCCCAAATGGAAGGAATCCCAATGAAGATTCCCATACTCACTCCCACCATACCCTCTACACCCCCACTCACTACTCTCCCTGCCACAACTGGGGGCAGGAGAAAAAAGAAAGAGCCCACAACTCCACTTTCCCCACGCGTCCAACCCCCTTGTGCGCTATGTGAGAAATATGGACACCAAACCAACAACTTCCCATCTCTACCGGAGTTACGGAACTTGATTCCACTCAATCAAACTCCATCAACACTCGCCACCATAGCAAATACTTTTGTTAGCGCTCCTCACTCAAGTAGTAAAGGGTTGCGAACCAAATTCACTTGCGCTATATGTTTAGAATATGGCCATTATACACACCATTGCCCAACACTACCACACTTCCGGCAGACATTAGCCACAGTATGCCAAAGATTCCAGAGCGAACCCCATCCAACTACGTCATCCCTACCAAAAATCACTGACATCCATTATGTCACAACTTCAGTCAATGAACGTATGCGACACCCTTGCTCTCTATGTGAATTCCTAGATCATTTTACATACCAGTGTCCTATGATCATTGAATATAGGCAATGCCAATTGCACCTGCTTTAAAGACCCACAAAATCAATGGTTGACCTTACCTCGTCACTAGATATTCTTCACCTCATTTCTCCTGAACCCAAGGCCCTCCCAACGCCTTCATGGTTCTTAGATGACTTATCCGAGGATTCACCCCCAAATCCTCCCAATTCTCCTGCTCATTTCCCTATGGAAATTTTACATCCCACTACCATGGGTACTCATCAGTACTTCAATATTTGGTTTATGTCAAGCGAACCATTGCAATTTTCTTACGTCATTCCCCCTGCTTCTTCATCACCAGGGGGAAGCCACACGACAACAATCACCGATATCACTCTTCACGACCCCTTATATTCCGGCCAATTCCATTGTGATGAGGAAATACTCGAAGAGTTAAACACCCCTGACTACCCATGGGATGCGCTACACCACCGAGCGCTCTTCTTTCCATAGGAAGCCTCCATGCCTCCTAACCAACACCCCATATACGCGGTCGAAACCAAGGATTTTATCCCATCAGGGCATACCGACTGGTTCAACAACCCCATTCCTGCCCCTGATGCTTTTGAAGAAGGAAACATGGCCAACATTTCCCCAACCATCAAAATCAACATTTCCATCAAAAATGGCATCATCGAGGAAATCATCATTGGAGCCACTTGCACTCCTCAAGAAATCACCTCCTATAAGACCCTCTTCTAGGAATATCGGGATATTTTTACCTGGTCATACATAGAAATGGCTGGCCTTGATCCCTCTATCGTCGAACATCGCATTGACACCTGGCCTGACATTACACCAGTTTGTCAAAAACAGTGACCGCTACACCCATCCAAAGCAGCGGCCATCAAAGCTGAGATTGACAAATTATGTGCGGTTGGGTTCATCTACCCCATCACCTATACCTCATGGGTTTCCAACCCTATACCCATTAATAAAAAATAGAGCACTATCCGCGTTTACACAGACTTTCGCGATCTCAATCACGCATGTCCCAAAGACAGCTTTCCAACACCTTTCATCAATCAAATTATAGACGACTGCGCAGTCCATGAGGTTCTATACTTCATGGATGGTTTCTCTAGTTATAATCAAATCCAAATTCACTGAGTCGATCAGTACAAAATTGCATTTACTACCCCTTGGGATTATTTTTCATATCGTGTCATGCCTTTTGTCTTAAAGAATGTTGGCGCAACTTTCCAATGAGCTATGACATACATTTTTCACGATCTAGGTCATATCATCCTCGCATACTTGGACGACCTCACATCTCGATCCAAGAAACGCACCCAACATCTTGATGATTTACGGATCATCTTCCAACGGTGCCGTCAGTACAACATCTGCTTGAATCCCCTCAAGTGCGTATTCTGCGTCACTATGGGGTGCCTCCTCAGATTCATCATTTCCCAAAGAGGTATTACCATGGACCCCCTCAAAGTCCAAGCTATCACCGAAATTCCACCTCCCCAGAATTTACATCAACTCCAGAGCCTACAAGGAAAGGATAACTTTCTACGACAATTTGTCCCAGACTACGCCACTTGTGCACATGGTTTCCTTCACTTACTACGCCTTGACATATCATTTTACTGGGATGAACATGCCCAACAGTCATTTGACGATCTTAAAATGGCACTCTCCAATGCCCCTTTAATTAGTGCACCCGACTACAACCGCGACTATATCCTCTACATATCAGCATCGATTGTATCAGTAGCAGGCATTCTAGTTCAAATCGATGATGATGATCGTGAGCGTGTCATTTATTACATTAGTAAAAACCTCTCAGGGCCATCCTTGAAGAAGAAAATGAAGAGAAACTAGCCCTTGCAGTCGTCCTCACAGTCCAAAAATTGCATCATTACATTCTGCTCGCACAACTAAAGTCGTAGCAGATTCCAACCCTATGTAATACTTTCTCAGTCGTCGGCAAATTAATGGAAAATTTTCTCGATGGATCGTTATCCTTTAGGAGTACAATGTTGAATTCTCAACACCCAAGAGCAAGAAATATCTCGTCCTCACCGAACTTGTCACGACCTTCCCCCCTGATATTACCAGTGCCCCCGTCAATACTGACTTTCTCAACGAACACCTCTTTTACACCACTTTGGATGATCCTTGGTACGACGACCTCCTCTTCTACCTCCAAACTCAAAAGTTTGGTAACCACCTTTCACAAGATGATCGTCATCGTATTCGCCACTAGGCCCCCCGCTACCTCCTCATCGGAGACATCTTATACTGGCAAGGGGTCGACACCATTCTTTGTCGATGCCTGACCATTGACGAGGCTGACAGAGTATTAAACGACTGCCATAGCGGCGCATGTGGGGGCCATCTTTTGGGAATGTCCAGTGCTCAGAAGACATTGTTTCACGATTGCATTCATGTCATGAAGCGATGAGAGAAATGCCAGCTTTACACTACCAAAGCACGAGAACCACCCACTCTTTTTCATCCAATCATTACTACCGGCCCCTTTTGTAAATGGAGCATTGACTTCATGACTTGTAATCCCCCCTCCAACAATGGACACAAATACATTGTTGTCACAGTTGATTAATTCACAAAATGGGCAAAAGCTATGCCCACCTTCAACAATACCGCTGACACCATAGCGTGTTTTTTCTTTAACCACGTCATATCCCGCTTTGGAGTACCACTCCAACTAGTTTTCGATCACAGGAAACACTTCAAGAATGAGATTTATGTCGAACTCTCATCTCGGTTAGGATTCTCCCATGAGTTTGCCTCCCCATATTACCCTCAGTCTAACGGACAAGTCGAAGCAATTAACAAGGTCCTCAAGACCATGTTACAGTGCACGGTTAACAAACATAAGACCAATTGGAATCATATGTTATTTTCTTCCCTATGGGCTTACCGTACAGCGATGAAAACAACCACTGGTTTCACACCATTTCATCTATTCCATGGGGTTGAGGCCACTCTTCCCATCGAGTGAGAAATTCTCACCTTACACACCGCAATTGAGCTATTACCCGACACTGCTCTAATGGAGCAGCGCTTGTTGAACTTAGAGTCCCTGGATGAAGATCATCAATCTTCATTACAGAACAATGAGCCAGGTAAAAAATGATCAAAGGCCACCTTTGATCGACATGTCAACCTTCGCTCATTTTATGAAGGCGACCTCATCCTTGCTTATGATATCGCTCACGATACCTTTGGTCATGGAAAATTCGAGTCATTATGGAATGGCCCATACATTATCCAACATTGTCTCACCAAAGGCGCATACATCATGGCCTCTCTCAAAGGCCTCTCTCTCAAAAAACCCTTCAACAGGTTATACTTAAAGAAATTTTATGCCTAAACGTAACAGTTCTACTTTAGGTTATTTCTTTTATAGTGTTTTTAATTTTTTTTCCATCCCTCACATCTAAACTATATTGTGTGCTATTGACAGATGCTTCCTCCACTGGCCTACCACATCGGTTACGCCGATGGCCTACCACATCGGTTATGCTGATGGCCCCAACCTTTGGACACAAAATCTCGCTTCGGCAGCATGGGCTGTCTATACCCCCTCACATGAAATGCTCCAATTGAGAAGCATATGTTTGGGTTTAGCCACCAACAACCAAGCCGAATACACTATCATCATTGGCCTCCTCGTTGATGCCCAACATCATCGTACTCATCACCTTAGCGTCTTGCTCGACTCTCAACTAGTTGTTCTCCATCTCAACAATGTGTACCGCGTACGCGATCCTTGCCTCTTTCGCAAATACCTGCAGGTTAACTTTTATCTCGACATTTTGATTCCATTACATTTACACATATTCCAAGACAATTGAATCAAATTACAGATAACTTAGCTAATATTGTGTTACACTGGCATACATCACATCAAGATACCTCTACACATACATAAAAATATCAACAACCTGTCACAACATATATAAATTAGACATCATCAACACATTAACAAAACACATCGAAACATCACATAGATCTCCAAAAGTATACTCATGTATATATAAGACGGTCCACAGTGCCATCCAAATGTTTACATACAAAAATACAAGTATTTGCAGGCCAGTGAAGCACCTCGGTACAAAATGGGCTCACTAGCCTATATACAAAAATACAAAAATACATAGAGCACCACTCAAGGTGCCTCTAGAGCACCACCTCATGCCCCTCCCTCAGGCGATGGTCCCCCACCCACTACTGGTCCCTCCTGACCGAGAGGTAACCGTCCAGTCATAGCAGTAGCTACTACTGCTGCTCATCGTACCACGGCCCGCCACGGTGGCAGAATCCCCACAAACTACTCCAGAATGCCCTCATCCTCGATACGTGACCACACGCCCTTAGGAACGCCCTATAGCACCGCCTCCAGGCGATGATGTATATCCTCAAAATCTTCTCTGAAATCCACCAGAGGAGCATGTGATGGCCTGGCACCTGATTCATCAAACCGGCGTCTCCTCACTACTCTCTCAGACTCAGCTGGTCTCGCCTTAGCTTCCTCACACCGACATCTCTCTCCTACCCGCGGCCCTCCCTGTGGCTGTCTCCCCGGCTCCTAGCGAGTCGGTGCCCTCAGCAACTCAACCTCGCACCCGCGAGGTGCCACATCTTCACATATAAACAAACAACAAATAGTATCAACATATATACCAAATACACATGTCATGCTATCTCAAACACAATCACTACATATCAAACTCATCAACATACCTCGATGATCAAAAAACTCCCCTGGAGGTAACACCATGTCTGGATCTTCCCGGAAGTCAACACCAGCATATGGGAACTGCAATATCACCTGCGCCGCCTCAGCTGTGAAGAAGTGGCCGCCCTTGCCACCACCATGGCGAAGCAAAATAGTCGACCACCACCTCAGTCATGGCTCTCGTGCCCTAGGAGCGCCCAATAAAATCCTAGGGCACAACATAGGCACCCTCTCCAAAAACCAAGCTACTAGGATGGACCCAAAGACAAAATCTATCAGTGGACCAACAATGGTCCAACTACCCTACCATCCTAGCATGCAGTGTAAGCCCCCAGGAAAAGTGATCACCATCTAGTACTCTCTCCATCACACTCAACTGACCACCATTGATCCACTGAGTCGCAAGGTACCCGTACACCCTCACTATCATCGCTTCTATATAGCGATGCGTTAGAGCATCCATCGCCCCAATGCACAAGACAAAGCCCGACATAAAGTTCACTCTGGAACAATATCTCTGGACCATTGTCACTAGCACCACATCAGTAGGTAATACCTACTCCACCGATAGGGGAGTTCCCTAAAACGGGAGCCCAGTCAAAAAATATATGTCTTCCACTGTAGTGAAGGCAATCTGCTCTCCCCGCACCATGAAACAATGCAGGTCTGGACTCCAAATCCGGATAAGGAACTGCAGGAGATACTCCTGCGCCCATATCAAAGGGCACTCAAAGAACTTCAGCAACCCACAGACTGCTAAAGTCGCACGAACCCCCGGATCCTCAATCGCCACAGCATCCCTCAACTAGGACCAATCTCGCTCTCGCCAACCGAATGGCATCGTGCACAATGATCGCCTGCAGCCACATAAAAGAATCCTAGATTAGCCACCTTGACCATCAAAAAAATTAAAAAGATAAATTTTACACACGTTAACCTTGCCTCCAAGGTGCAGCTGTTTAAACCCATCGGCACGCACCCATGCATGTCTGTTCACCCCACAAGAGCGCATGTATGCGCACCTATTCACTCCACAGGCATGCACTCAGGCATGCCCGTTCACTCCACAAGCACACACTCAAGCACAACTGTCCATCCCACAGGCGCGCATGCGGGTGCGCCTGCTCAGAATACAAGGGCGCTTCCATGCACCCCTGTCATGAACACAGGCACGCATCAAAGCATGCTTATCCACCACACAGTCGCGCACACATGTACGACTGTGTAGCTAACAGGCGCGCACATAATGCACGCCTTTGTCCCCCTTACAGGTGCCCCCATGCACGACTCTCCGGCCGGCAGGCGCGCACTTGTGCGTGCATACTCCCGGATCTCCCATGCACGTGGGGGCCCACACCCATAAACCCCCCTGTACGACCCTCCGTACAGGCTCTTCCCAAAAATGGAAAACCTAATTCTATGCAGGATGATCAGACTACTAACCTGAAGCTCGATGGTCCTCAATCGACTGTCTCATTTTCCTAGAATCTCCAAATCTCCTCTGAATACCTCTCGTCCAGCCACTCTAGCAGCAAGCACAAATGAGGTGGCAATGTGGGCCCTATAGCTATATATAGGCCTTTTTTCCAAACTTCTACTCACCATTCCAGGAGCTCCGGGTGTCCATTCTTCGAATCGTCTTCAGCCACAGGATCAACATCCTGACATCTACATCACGATAGTCCCTGTGCCAGTTTTCATCCTGAACCCCTGGGATGCCATTTTTTTCATACCCTGACCAGGTACACATGCTCATATTCAAAATTATCAAATAAATGCTCGTATGATTCAATTATCTTCAGATATTGTTCACGCCGGGTATTTGGTTTTCATGCGTGCAGGTACTTGGTCATCATATATTAGCACAACCCCTTCAGGTATATACTCAGCACTGGTAAGTAGTCATTTCCTCTGAATCTCACTTGCATCTCCAGTCACACCCTCTGACATTTTCCTCTAGGATCCCCATCTCCGGCTCTACAGTACCAACACCTCCATTTGCATCTTTGGTACTGTCACCCGATAGCACTCTTACCCACATGAGTTGTCCCATTCATAGCACCCTTTTGAGCCTTTGACACTCATGTTGTTTTTCAAAAACCCTTTAGGTATGGGAGTCCCGATAGTCTTACATCATGTAGCAAATCAGCCACATACTCCTTCTCCTCATTTTTCTAGCTTTCCCACCGGACTCCCAAATTATCTCTTCAAGGTTCGATTTTTGACTGCCCCTCCGTAGTATCATGAACCCCCTATTTCATCCATAATCAGCTTGCCCCTCTGCAAATTTCCCTTCATTTCACCTACCTCATACAGAAAACCACCCATGGGGCCCCCACCCTCCACCATTTCTCCAAGCAAATTGTGCCCTACCCGGGCCAACCATATTGCATTGGGGCACCCATTTCTATATTTGTACACTCATCCCCAATTATTTTTTATTTATTTTACAAACGCCTTTATTTCCCGCATTTCCATACCTTTTTGTCATCACCTTTGGCGACCTTCTTCCCTTTTTGGCAAATGCAACCCATGTCGCCCTTGGTTGGGGCACTCCTTATCATCTACCCTTGATGAAATCGTCCATATCCTCTGAGTATCCCACATGCCACTTACCTATGCCCTCTCAGTTTGTTCACTTTGTCCCACCTCTGGCACAACTTCTTCCCTGTCTTGTTGTCCCCCTGACACTCGACCTCGTTGAACGATTGTGACCACTTTTTACCTCACATATACCCCCAACCAAGGGCAGTCTTGAGTCTTCCTACATCTTGACTTCTTACATGTACCTCTTCCCAATTCCTAACCTCACCTAGTAGATTTCACGAAGCCCTTTGCTTTTGGGAGTCGCGTCCCCCTTTTTTTTTACATCAGCACAGTTTTCCAGAAGGGCGAAAGTATCTTGACTCTCATTAACTTACCAATGAGAACTCTTGGATGGCACAGGGAGAACCACAATTTATCCCTGCTATCATTGACCCCTATAAAATTCGGCATGCACACTTTCTCATGTTACGATGGGTCTTACTTTGCGACTATTGCAGTTATTTCTTATATTTGTCGAAGACCTTTGAACTTGGCTGGGCTATCAATGCCTACAAAATTTGTGATACTTCTTACAAATATCACTGCCTACTCTTCAGAGTATGTTCCTCCACAAAATTGTCTTTTTCCTTTATCATGACCTCCCCCGAGGGTGTTGCAGTTGTCTCCATCAACACTTCATTCCTTTTTGAGTTACATGACACGAGCATGGGGCATGCCCGCCTCGTTTGTACACAGTTTATTTTTAGACACCTTATGGAAGGTCGAGTTCTATAGGTTCCCTTCTCCCTCCAATGGGTAAATCTTGACAATCCCACTATTTCTATCTCTTACAAAATCACTCTTAGTAGAAGAAACATTGATGGATTTTGGCTATACATATGCTCCTAACCTCATCCATCAGGGGGCATCTGTTATCACTGAAATTTCGTCTGCAAATGGTTACAAGAATTCAACATCGTCAAACAGTTATGAGGTCACCCATGGACCAAAATTAACACAAAAGCATTTCCAAAGGGTCAAAAACTATACAACTAGTGCAAACATTAAAGGGCGCTATGAACACACAGGGTGCACATGCACATGCGCAAAACAGAAACACAGAAATCGTGCATGATGCGCGAATGTTGTCACAAAAATCCACACACCTGAGAAACAACGCATTTATGAGAGTGGTCAGCCTCCCACCCACTTCTGGTTCAGCTTCCAAGTTGATTTGACACTCAAATATGGACTGGATTTGACTGGGTGGCTGGTCAAAGACCTAGAAATGCCCTAATTAGCATGTTTACACACTACAAACTAGTTGGACAATACCTCAAAGGAATGCTATAAAAAGGCCATGGATACACTTCATTTTTCAAGGAATTCATAACAAAGTTATGCTGCCATTATTCTCTTGAGGAATCCTCTATCCTTATCAAGAGTATACTAGCATCATTGCATTGGGAAATCCATCTCACCCCTTGAGTGGATTAGCAAAGAATTATTTCACCATTTTCATTTTCATTTTCAAAGTTGTAAGAAGAGTTTATTTGTGGGGGTCCAAGAGCCCTCCCTTGGAGGAAGAAGGGACTCATAGTCCTTTTTCTTCTCAGTTTTTTCTTTCACTAATATCAGCCTTATCATCGGTGACATGGGTCTCATTGTTTCTTTTGTCCTTATGTCCCTATGCTCATTAATTTAGTTGTTGTTTTATTTCTTAGTTGTTCTTTTATATTTCTTTTTCTAACCCTTTTCCTTGCAGCTATCATTCTTAGCAAACCAAAATAATCTTGCAAGCACCTCTATTTTTCTCACTAAGGTGATGAAAGAGGCTCAACAATGATGATGAATGGTATAAAGATGTTAATAAATTCATTGGACAAAATACCATGATGGTACCAAATTTTGAGGTTTTTACTATGGACAACAACGGATTAATGATATATAATAACTAGATTTACATACCGCCCCACGATGAGTTGAGGAGTTTGATCTTAAACGAAGCTCATAGAGTAGTGTACATGACTCATCCAAGAGTCACAAAGATGAGGGTTGACCTTAAACCCTTATTCTTATGGAAATGAATGAAGGCGGACATAGTCAAATACGTGGCGAGATGTCTAGAGTGTCAGTAAGTTAAGGATGAACATAGACATCCGGCAGTATTACTACAACCACACGCTATTCCATAATCGAAATGGGAGGTCATCTCAATAGACTTCATTTTTGGAGTGTCACTGACGACAAGGAGAGACGACTTGATTTTTTTGGTAGTAGACACTCTAATAAAGAGTGATCATTTTATCCCTGTGTGTATGACGTATCAAGAACCTACAATATCTAGAGTTTTCATCAGCAAAATTTTGAGGTTGCATGTCGTGCCTAAGAGGATCATATCTGATCGATGATTGGTGTTTACATGACGATCTTGGACTAGTTTCCAACAGGCCTTGGGAACCCAACTTAACTTTAGTACCACATATCACCTGGAGATAGATGAACATACCGAACGAACCAACCAAATATTGGAGGACAGATTGTGTATGTACGTGATGGAACAACATAAGCATTGGGAAGAGTTATTTCCACTGGTAGAATTTGCGTATAACAACAGTTATAAAAGCACCATTAAGATGGCACCATTCGAATTTCTTTACATGCGAACTTGTTGAATTCCTTTGAGTTGAGATCGGCTTGAGGATAGGGTCCTGGTAGGACTATAAGTGATCCAAGAAATGAAATATAAAATGCAAACAATAAGACAAAGGATCAAGGAAGAATAGGATCGACAGAAGAGTTATGTCAATGTGTATTGTGTCGACCGTAGTTATGAAGTTGGTGATTGAGTCTTCTTGTGGGTGAAACCACAAGAGATTTCAATCAAATTTGAAAAGGGTGCTAAACTCTCTCCTAGGTTCGTGGGAACTTTCAAGGTTATGGAAAGGAAGGGGCACGTGGCCTATTGACTAGCCTTGTCTGATTCTTTGAGGCGTATGCACAATGTTTTTCACGTATATGTTTTGAGACATTATGTTAGTGATCCTACACATGTGATTGGCATGAGTTCCTTGCAGGTATCAGATGAGGGTGCACTCACGACGGAGCCAACCCACATTCTGTATCATCGCATTCAAAAACTACGATGTCGAATAGTCGATCGGGTCAAGGTCCTATGGGAAAATTATAGTCCGCACTTGGCTACGTGGGAGGATGCATATGATATGCATCAACAGTTTCCATTTTTGTTTGATAGATAGACATATAGATATTGTGCGATACTTTATTTTTGGATTTATGTATTGTGAAGCTTTGGGACAAAGTTTAAACCAAGAAGGGATGTATGTAACATCTCGCTCTTGCGCACACCTAATTGGTCTTATTCTTTGAGGACACTTGTGTGAGAGTGATCTGGTTTATTATATGATTGATTGTTTCTCTTATGGATTTTTTGATGTTGTGATATGATGATATGTATTTTATTATACTGGTATCGACGGGTCTTATTGACTTGTTTTTCCATAGTGTATAGGACTCTATATCGATTGAGAATGTCGATGGCATCGATGGACCTCCTTGGACTCCAGATTGATTCAAGGAGTGGATTGTTAT
>ML800223.1:266690-284677 GCA_009831015.1 Picea engelmannii | reverse complement strand
AAGGGGGAATGAATGGTTTTATTTTTGGATAATTTTAAAATATTAATTTAAGGATAAAAAGGGGAAAAGGGGGTTAAATTCCACAATTTCCATTTTGACCTCTAATAAAAAGGGGAAAGAGGGAAAATAAAAAATAGGAAACTTGGGAAAGGAGGTAACATAAAAAGGAAAAAAGGGGAACTTAAGGGAAAAAGCAAGAAGTCAACTTAGTAAAGAATCCACATTTAAGAGCTTTCTAATTTTAAACTGATTTAGCAATTTCATAATAGGAAAAGCCTTTAAAACTTATAAGTGAATCTAGGGACACCTATGAGTGATTCTAGGAGTAACTCTAGGTGGGTGAGGGAAATAAAGATAATTACTTAATTAAGGAAATTAATTAATGGAGGAATGAAGGGGATGGGTGACACTTGTACGGAGAAGAATATTTAGGAATTTATTTTAAAAACTTTAATTAAATGAGATTTTGGGAAAGAGTGGAAGTAGGAAATTCTATATAATGAAGGAAGGAGAAGGAGAAATGATCATCTTCTGTTTGCATAATGTTACGCTGCAGAAATATCGACTTGACTGATTACTTGTGGGGAGTTGGGATACCCAGCTCGGAGAGGAGTGGTAGCTCGGCCTTGCGAGGCGAGATGGGAGCTAGAAGAGACCTCTGGATAGTGTGTGTGGTCCCTTTGCAGCTTGAGGGGCTAAGGGGGGAGAAGAGTACCCCTAGCGCTGGCTGGGAGGTACCGGTGTAGTCTTGACGATCGACGAGCGAGAGTTACACAGAGCACGGGATGCCAATCGGAGCAGGCGAACAGGCAACAGTACACTTTTTCAGTTAATTGATAGAATGTTGTAGGATGTATGTTTTAGATCTGCATGTGTATTGGATAGGTAAACTGTTGTCTAGTTTCATGACTTAAATTTTTATAGCCTAGCTGAATGATTGGTTGATTGATTTTGTGACCTTTGCCTTCCCACATGTCGCAACCACCCTATGTGATGATTGTGACCTTGAGGTTGTTCATCCTTCGTCCCTAGCTCACTAGTCCTCGCCTGAGCAGTTGGCCAGGAGCATGATCTACAGTCGTCGCCTTAGCGTTAAAAGACCTATGGATCTCAACGCCCTTCTTTTCTGTGCGAGGATGGTGAAGCGAAGGCGAACCTTTAGCCATCTACCTAGTGGTTTCTTGTGCTTGAATGATGGTATTGCACCTTTTGTATTGTATGCTCCCGCCACTGTTATAATTCCTATTTCTCCAGTTGACTCTGCGGTTAAATGTTTCCGGGCTAGCTCACCTCTGCGCTTAATGCGCCCCTTTGTGATTCTACTCTACATTTTATTTCATCTCTCAACTACAGATTTACCTGCCTCTCATTAGGAATTTATCATAGAATTTAAGAGTATTGGTGTGATTATTTTTTATTTTTTTTGGTTCCGGTTGCAAAAGAAATCCGTTCCTCTACCCTGCTCGATTTTTATGACTGAGTTTTTATGTCCGAATCGTTTCCTGAAATTGTATGTCTGAAGTTTCAACTGAATTTATATGTCTTAAATTATAAATCTGAATTTATAAGTCTGAATAAATAAGTTGAAAGTGAATACTAAGTAGTATTCTTTTACCACCATAAACAGTGAAGGTATATGGAACGGATGATTTCGTCTGCCTAATGCTTCTGTATTACGTAGTCTAACCACATTTCCGAGTGCAGATTAGAAGTTGATAATTCTGAGATTAAGATTTAATAATCGTATTGCTATGTGATCATCACTCTAAATTGACTGTAAATGCATTTTTTTGTTTAGAATTGGTTTAAATTCTTGAAGTCGTGCAATGTTTTGGTCAACAATGCACAAGATGAGGTCAGAGGCATTGCCAGGAGCGAGGGGAATTAGGTTTCTGTATTTCAAAATTCTTACACTGCTATCCTCATAAAACCTTCTAACTCTTTACAACATTCCACCTTCTAATGGATGCCTATGAGGTATAAGGCACATATTATGATTGGCCCTGAAGCATTTCTTACAATGAAATATATTGTAACTTGATTTAAATCTTGAACCGGTACCATTTAAACTCTTATCATCTACCCCCAACAACTGTATTGAAACTGTATCATTTTGCCTCTGCCAACCATAATAAAACCTTATAAATTTGCCTCTGCAACTGTTTAAAAATCGCCCAAATTCGCCCTTGCCAACTGTGTTAAAGTCGTATCCTTTCACCCCTACAAAAATTTGAAGTAAGAATCATGTATATTTACCTCTGCAATTGTTTAAAAATCACTCAAATTTTCCCTTGCCAACTGTGTTAAAGTCATATCCTTTCTCCCCTACAAAATTGAATTAGAATCATGTATACTCACCCCTATAAATTGTATAAGTCGCATTTCATTAAACGTGTTGTGCATGGGTTTGGCCCCTTGGATCTCCCTCGGTGCCTTATGTGGGTGCTATCGTCGGGATTTCATGTTGAGGAATCCTTGTTCCTCGATGCCTAGCATATACTTGTTGTTGGGAATGTATTTCAATGTAAGCCTATTATCATTATTGTTTAATCGATTGACTGTGCCTTTACCTCTGCAAGCGCGTTATGTATGGCTGTGAAAGGATTTTTCTATGACGTGGTCAGGATAAAAATTCTAAGTTGATTCCTGGTTTCTGACAATTGCCAATTTGATAGTTGCCAAATTGATTATTTATTTTCTGGCATGCGCTCATAAGTTTCCCATTGATGCCTGACATGCACTCACAGCTGTTAGTTGTCTCGTTGTTGATTTTTATGCTTTACTTGGCATAATGGTTGGGCTGCTAGTTTTTATTGTTATTGATAACTTATATAATGTACTGTTATTGTTATTTTATTGTATTTGTTATTGTAATGTGATGGTAATATAAAATAAAGTGTAAATGTGACTATTATTGATAACATAAAATGTTATTGTAATATGTAAATGTATTGTTACTATAATATATTATTATTGTAATATGTAAATGTAAGGTCGTTGTGATATATTGTTTTTGTAATATGTAAAGGTAATGTTGTGGTAATATAAAAAACGTAAATGTTATTGTTGTTTTAATGCAATGTTATTGTAATATAAAATGAAATGTTATTGTTATTTTATTGTAATGTTATTGTGATTTTATTGTTATTGATAACATATAAAATGTAATTTCCTTGAACTAAGTACAATAAGTTATCATGATTCAGTAAATGGGGATTTTGCAATTAATTAAATTTACATTATTTTTAAGGTTGGGTTGGGTAACTCGTCGACTAATGGAAATTAAATGGAGTAATTGACATGGATGATTTTAGGGGCTAAATTTCGCTCATGGGCTAATTTTCCATGGTTTTTCCAAAAATGAGATTTGCTATTTTAAAAATGATTCACCCAAATTCTATAGGATACAATTATTTTACCTTAAAAATCGCCAAAAATTTATAAAAACTATGTAAAATCCTTATAAATTTGAATATTTTTACAAAAATATCACCAAACATTTATAGTTGGCATATGAAGGATTAGTAAGATTCGCCAAGGTTTCTACATTTTAAAACAAAATTCCTTTCTTAAAATCATCCCTAGTAATTGATCTGTAATTAATGCCAATTGGAGTCGTAGATACTTCCCTTGTCTTGAATAATGGTTGGTTGTTTTCAGAGTCCTTTCTGACTTGCGCCTTCCATAGAGGACGTGGTTGTTCATTTAATTATCATTGTACTTGGTTGTAATCATTTAATTGCTTGGTTTGCTTGTGTTGGGCAGGATGTAGATACCTTCTTGTTCCTCAGAATAGTCGCTATCCCTGAGACCTTCAATGGTCAAGATCAATGGGAACATAGGCTTGAGCATTGCTTATGTGTCATGGAGGTCCTAACCATTGCAAGGTAGGACGGGCGGGTAGTCAGTCTTATTTTGTTGTCGGTTGATTGTCGTTCTTTGCTTTCAGATGCTTGATGTGTGTCTTAGGTCGTTATGTTGGGGTCACAGTTTCATGCGTCATGTTCGACGTCGTGTGGTGACACAAAGTCGAATGTATTTATTACCCTTGCACACACACGCACGCACAAAAAAAAATTGCACTTGTTATAAGAGGTGGTTGTCTTACGAAACATAAGGTTTGTAACAGAGGGTCCTAGATCACTATGAAAAGATGTCATGTCCCTGTACATGGACAGGGATGAATTCATCTATGTCCATGCATAGGGACAAGCCCAAATTTGGGCTTGTCCCTGTGCATGGACAGGGTCGAATTTAGCCCTATCCATGCAAAGGGACAGGCCCAAATTCAGGCATGTCCCTATGCATGGACATGGTTGAATTCAACCTTGTCCATACATGGGGACATGGTCGAATTCGAGACTATCCCTATGCATGGACAGGGTCAAATTCGACCATGTTCATGCATAAGGACATGCCCTTATTCGGGAATGTCCCAATGCATGGATAGAGTTGAATTCGGCCATGTTACTCCATACATAAGGACAGGACCAAATTCTACCATAGCAATAAAATCTTAAAACAAATGAATTAATTCTTTAATTATTAAAACATTTTAATGATGTAATAACAATACTTCTCAAGAATGAAAATCTACCCCAAATATACCTCTGTAAGGACCACCGATTTGTGTATGCGTCACATGAAATATTAAATTATATTAAACAAAACTAATCCAAAAGATATTATAATTTCCCCCCTTTTTAAAAAAATTATATTAAAAATATGGGAATACAATGAAATTTTGACCAACTTTTAAACTGTAAGCCATAAAAGTTCAAACTGTAATGATATAGATTTATATATGCATCTCAATGGACAAGACCAAATATAGCCCTGTCTAGGTACATGTACATGCCTACTTATTGTTTAACCTACACCATATACCTGTGGAGAGAACTAATTTAGTGGACTTCAATTTTTTGCAAGTTGTATGGTTTGTTCCCAGAATTTTATATTACATTTAAATTCAAAGTGGTAATTATGCATCTGTATGGCGGTTACCTCATGACTGAAGATTTTTCCTGGAATTTGAAAATTAGCCCTCTCATTTGCAACAATTAACAACATTCTACTAGCTAGTCAATGTAACGAGGATTGGAGATATTTATCATAATATAGTTAGTGCCTGAATTGTTGTGTGATGGAAATCATTTTTTATTAGTATGACAGAAATAAAGGAAAGGGATACCAATTCATCCTAATTGACTCAATTTACGACTTTTTGAGTTGCATTGGCCAACTATTTATTAGTATTTTTTGTTGCAGCACATGCGTTTGGAATTCCAGACAGATTGGAAGCTATCTTGTGTTGTAGCACAAAGTGGTGTTTTATAAGGATTCAGTATAATGATCCTAGTCAAAGTGGGTTTTTTTGTCTGTCTAGGTAGTAGATGTCCTTCGTGTCATCTTGTTGTTTTCTTATTAGACTTTTACGCTACCTTGTTTTTTATGTAGTATAATTGTTTTTGTCCAAATGAACTCTTTCATGTATCTAGGTTCTAGATATGGTTTATGTCCTCCTTTTGGTTTTTTATTAGACTTTTATGTTACTCTGTATATTATGTTAGATCTCGGTAATGTATGTCATGAACCAAATTTGGGCCTATCCTTGTGCATGGACAGGGTTGAATTCAGGCATGTCCATGCACAAGGATAGGCTCGAATTCTACCATAGAAATAAATTTTTAAAACAAATGAATTAATTCCTTAATCATTAAAACATTTTAATGATTTAATAACAATACTTCTCAAGAATGAAAATCTACCCCAAATCTACATCTGTAAACTCTAAAACCATAAAATTTCAAACTTTAATGATATAGATCTATATATGCATATCAATGGACAGGGTCGTATAAGGCCCTGTCCATGTACATGGATAGGCCTGAATTTGAGCATGTCCCTATACATGGACAAGGTTGTATTTGGCCCTGTCAACCTCCACTGTGAACATATTCTAATAATTTACAAGAGTAGTATGAATCTCATTAATCTATGTAATCAATATTGTTATTATGTGAACAATTGTCATTACTTATGGAACTATCAACACTAGTGCTTTGTAACTCAATTAGCTTAGCTTAAATACCTTGTAGATAATACATATGTCAAATACAGTAAGTCCATTAAATTCACATACAAGCTTACAACTCATGTAAGAGTTAAAGGGTCATCATAGTATTACCACCATTGATATGATATGTTATTGCTATAATCTAAGCCATTACCTTTACTTTCCTTCTAAGGTTGATAGGGATGAATATGACCATGTCCATGTACAGGGAGAGGCCCGAATTCGGGCTTGTCCCTATACATGGACATGGACGTATTCGGCCATGTGAACCTCCATTCTGAAAACATGCTAATCATTTACAAGAGTAGTATGAATCCCATTAATCTGTGTAATCAATATTATTATTACGTGAACAATTTCCATTACTTATGTAATTATCAACACCAGTTCTTTGTAACTCAATTAGCTCGCCTTGAATACCTTGTATATATTACATATGTCAAATAGAGTAAGTCCATTGAATTCACATACTAGCTTACAACTCGTGTAAGAGTTAAAGGGTCATCATAGTATTACCACCATTGTTATGATATGTTATTACTATAATCTAAACCATTACCTGTTCTTTCCTTCTAAGGTTGATAGGCCCGAATACGGCCCTGTCCATGTACAGGGACATGCCCAAATTCGGGTCTATCCCTATACATGGATAGGGTCGTATTCGGCCCTGTCAACCTCCTAAAACTGTAAAACAAACTAAAACTAAAACAAACTGTAAAAAAACTAAAGGTGCTATCTGGACCAGCAACAACCGCCCGCGGCTACAAACGCCAGCAACAATCGCCTGCAACTACAAATGCCATCACCAACCACCAACGACAACATCCACCGCCAGCTACATCCACCATCACCAATCACCAACACTAACGTCTGCACTTATAAACCAATCTAAATCTACAGTTCGATAAAATTGTGAGGTGGGTGATGTGCGGGTAATATATAAACGATTTTTTAGTCGAAATAGTCTTTCGGCCGAAAAAACATTCAACTATTTGATTTGATGTCCAATGGTTCGACCGAAAAAACATTCAACTATTTGATTTGACGTCCGTTGGTTCGACTGAAAAATATTTTAGCCGAAAAGATGTGGCTTTCGACCGAAAGAAGTATTAGTTCAGCCGAAACAATGTCAGTAGGAATTTTGGAAACCCGATTCTCACAAAAGTGTTACCCAACTTCGTGATTTTACCATATTATTTTATTATTTTCCTTAGGAGACCCATTTTGAATCACAAATTTCACCTAATCTAAAAGGATGGTGATTGTGAACGTTCTTAATAATTTCCTTACAGTTGATTTCTGACTTTATGTCTTTAAAAATGATCACAAAATAGTTTTATTTTCCTGTCTCTTTCACAAAAATCCTTAATACCCAACTTGATAGTAGTTGGAAGCAATTTTCTTAACTATTTTTAATTATTTTCTACACAATAGTATTGACTTTCATGTATAAACAATATGTTAATTTTAAGTATTGGTTTGAATAATTATGAAAAACTTATTTAAAACTTTTCTTATAAATATATATAAATTAAAGTGATTGCTAAATTTTATATTTGCATTTCTATCAAATAAAAGTTATACAAAAATATGTCAACCCTCAATCAATTAAAATTGGCTAAGATTTAATTTTTTTAAATCTAATTATGTAAACCATAAAGCAATGCCAATATGTTCTCATGCAACATTAATATTATCGTGGATAAATATTTGTGTGCACTATTAATAATTGACATACACAAAACTAGGTTGTATGTACTCCGATTTAGTGTCATAAATCCAAAAAACAATTACAAAATAATCTCTCAATTTTCAATATCAATAATTGATTTTGAATTAAACATTGAATTATATAAAAATATATTACATCTATTTATTTTAATTTAAACAATTTAAAAATTACAAACAATAACTATTTATCTACTTAATTTTATTTAAATTCAAAACATTAAATTAAAATGATGGATTATTTTCAATATCAATAATTGATTTTGAATTAAACATTGAATTATATAAAAATATATTACATCTATTTATTTTAATTTAAACAATTTAAAAATTACCAACAATAACTATTTATCT
The DNA here is from genome assembly GCA_009831015.1 of Picea engelmannii. Taxonomy (NCBI): domain Eukaryota; kingdom Viridiplantae; phylum Streptophyta; class Pinopsida; order Pinales; family Pinaceae; genus Picea; species Picea engelmannii. The sequence goes on along the minus strand of ML800223.1, from coordinate 276,519 downwards.
ACTTAATTTTATTTAAATTCAAAACATTAACAACAAATTTACGTTATTTTTTTCAAAATTATCATTATATTAATTAGAAAACATAATATAATAAACAAATGCAAATCATAATGAAAATCTGTACCAAAGTTAACGCATAACGCTTAAATTAAAAATATTCTCAAACACATTTAAAAAAAAATGCACACATAATTAAAGCATGAACCTTCAAAGTAAAAAGTATATCTTAAACACATTTAAACGACATCAACGTGATAATTACACCCCCAAAGGCCCGCTTTCCTATGTAAAAACAAGTCTTCACACAAAAATAAAATTGTAAAGAGTTTTAAAAAATGTGTTTTTTAATATTATTGTAGAGTAATTGTTGTATATTTTTTTTTCTTAGTATTTATTTAATAATAATAGTAGTAATAATAATAATCACTGTCAAACCAAACACTAAATTAGTATATGAGAACAACTAAGTTTTATAAATAAAAAAAATCATAAATAATAATTTGTACATTTTCAAGTGTTCATTTATTTTACAACAAAAGTAAATGATTATTTTTTAATCATTATCAAATGAAAATATGTTAAACAACAATTTTAAAATTTGAATGTGTATATTTTCACAATTAATCATATTATTATGAAATTTTTTAAAAATAAATTATCTAAATATTTTTAAAACCTCTAAAATTTCTAGTAAACACTCCACAATAATAGAATAAAAAAAAATTAGTAATTAGAAAATAATATGCTCAAAAATAAATATAAAAATTGAAAACAAAAAATAACTATTAAAAAAAAATCGTTATAAAAAAAATTAAAAAAATATATATATTTCAAACTATTAAAAATTGAAACTAAAATTTTAAAACTGATTTATTATCATACCACTTGCCAATTTACCATCTGACCACGTCATTAGTATATAATTTAATCGACTTATCCATTTAGCATCAAATAACTTAAACTTTTTAACCTTTTACTAACCATGAGCACCGATAGTTTCCCATTTCCGATATAAATCACTTTTCCTATTCACCAACCAAAGTTTCGTATATTAATATATCTGTTTTCCTATTCACAAATATCATCGGAATGCCACTAGTAGCTTTTAATAATCGGCAATTGAGATAATGCATACGCACTTGCTTAAATGCCCATAGACTTTTTTAACATAACATCTTCACACTTAAAAAGTAAATTAAAGTAAATTATTTAAATGAGTATTTTAATATTACATATCTATTTTTTTTTTGTTTAATGGAATTGCATGGGAGCATCGTTTAATTATAATGTTTTTTTCTTTAAAGAAAGATGGTGAAAATGATTATAATTTAATGTTCAATACATAGTGAGGATAATTATTGTTGGTTGTTATTCACAAATGTAATGTAACTTATCACTATTATTTAAGGAAAACTACATCAAAAATAATTTATTGGCGGTTCATAAGGGGTAGATTTAATTTATTGGCGGTTCATAAGGGGTAGATTTAAACTCTTGAAAGATGGCTTTGGGTCATAGGTCATTAACGTTTTTCCATACATATGAGGAAGACAAGCTAGTAGCCAATAAAAACAATTATAGGTTTTACTCTAACACCAAAAAGTCCATTTTTACCTAAATAGTATTCCCAATAAAGGTAATATCCCTTATGGTCATCCTTGAGGCTACCTCTAGTGGAGTCATGTACTTTTTAATAATATTTAACCTTAATCCTTGAAGCTAGATAGTATCCTTAAGCTCTTCCCAAAAAAAACTAAAAAAACTAAATAAGTATCTACACTTCCATTAAATTTTACATTAGTTGATACAATTTTCTTATTAATGGAAAAAAATTATATAAATTTGGGTTAAAAATAAAATTTATTTCCCAACAAATTGGATATACATAAATTATAATATATCTTATACTAAATTGTTAATTTAATTAATTATTTTAATGGTTCAACATGTATTTATATTTATATTGGTTGATACATTATTACGCCGAAAGGTGTATACCTATTGGAGATGGGCACAATTAATGATATTTTAATCTTAAATTCAAATCTGATGGTTATGCATTGAAGATGATGGCATATTCTTAGTCGTCCTCCAAAATCAATGAATCAAATTTATTGTTGATAACTTATTTGCATTTATAAATGCATCAATTAACTTGTTTACTTTTTAACATTTACCTAATCACATTAAGAAATTATTGTAACATCATTTGATTGCCACTTTTAAATGATTAACTTTTAGAATTCTTCATTCATTTCATTTTCTACCTCATTTTCATTTTTTTATGGGACGTGAGTCTTTCGACATCTTTCGGCATTCACCAGCCGCTAGTTAGCGGTTGTGCTAGTTTACATACAATTTGAAAAGGATGATCATTCTAGGATATCAACATCTTGACCATAAATTAACTATAATTTTATCACTCATGGATATATTAGATAAATTAATTTAATAAACTCTTTACAATTTTTAATATTTTTGGAAAACTATTTCATATTGAAAGGGGTAAGGTATGTATATTTCCATAAATTTTAGTAATCAAATTGCTACGAAGAAGGATCTTTTGTCCCACAAACAAACATATCACATACATTGAGCATGACCTTCAAATAATAATAATTATAACAAATAATTTGAAACCTATTTTTTAAAAATTTATCATTATTAACCCTTATTTGAAAAACAAAGTTACCAACATGAGATTCATATATCTATATAAAATAATATTGTTTTTAATGTTTCAATTATTTAACATTACCATCAAATTATTTTGAACTTTCATTTTAATTCAATGGTGCTCGAAGGTAAAAGCCCTTCTACCAAATGGGCTTTCTATTTAATCAATTTTTTTTTTTTCAAAATGTAACCAAAGTATTAATTTTCTAATGCTAAAAAGCCAAGTGGATATGTTCTAGAAGTCATTACATTTAAGAATGCTTACTTAAAAATACCCTTATGCATATAGACCTCAATGCAATTTAAACACAAAGAAAACTGGTAAGCTTGTCTTCTCAACAAACAAATAAGAATTTTACATGAAATATTTCTTACTACAACAAGGAATTTAGAATGCCAATATCCTATATCTAAGTGAGGCATTCACACACTTACAGAGATCAAAGGTATTATTTTAGTGAATTTAGAATGCAAATATTCTATATCCAAGTGAGGCATTCACGCCCTTACAGAGATCAAAGGTATTATTTTAGTGTATTGGTTGTTTAGTTTAGTTGTTAATGTTTTAATGACCAATCCAATTGGAAAACCAAGATCTGTTATAAACGAAGATTGTTCTATTTAACTTAGAGTTAAATTTCAAAATAAAGAAAAACTTTGATACATGGATATATCATCACATTATATTGCAAAAAAGATATTTATACATGAGATGTCCAAGAGTGAAGTTCAAGAACCTTTATTCAAATAGTGGTCAAACATTGTTGTATCTACAAATCAACATGTAGGGTCTTCCTCTTAATTTGTCTGATAAGGATTAAGATTTAAGATCAACATTGAGATGGACTTATTGATGCAAAAGGAGTGTATGGAAGGTCTTGAGTTCAAGATTTTTTCATTGAAGGAGATGCTCATGTACATTATCATAACTCACCCATGATCACATTGGATGGAAAAGATGAAGTAGTCATGCCATTTATGGAATCATCCTTTAATTACATACTATATCAAAGTGAAGACATAATCTTCCTCAAGGGAGACATCACTCCATAGTGAGAAATGATTGTTTGGCCCAAGATTAACTAAAAAGAATACAACTCGCAAGTGATGATTTAACCAAAGACAAAGTCAAGGAGAACATCCAAAGAGACACAAGTACAAACTACCATGATGGGGTGTCTTAAGAGTAATGTTTGTCGTTATAAAATAATACAACAAAAACATCTAAAAAAGAGTACCAAAATAGATTTCCATCTCTATATTTTCTATAGTAATATTTACAAGCTTTTAACAAAACAAGCATCTATAGATGGTAGGAGGGAGGTATTAATAGAAAAAGTGTATTATAATAATACACTTTTATAGAGGATGATGGAAGAGAGCACTAATAGAAAAAATGTATTATAATAATACACTTTTTCTATTAATACCCCTCCCAAAACAATCTAAAGAAAATCAAATTATATTCTCTACTTGAGCCTTATATATTTTTCTCTCAATCCATTAACATGGAAATGGAAATTGAATAATTTAATATACAAATTTTAATATAACACAGTATATGAAAGAACTTAATTTAAAATCACTCAACATAATGCACAAATGCCCTTTGCATTTCTCACATGGTGATATTCAACGAACTTGAAGAGTCCTCCATGTAAATTTCTATATTTCCACATTTTGTCCTTTATATGCCATGGAAGAGCAGGTCCAATGAGTTCGACACACCTACTTTCCATATAATAAGGAGTGGATGTGCACCCAAATTTTTGTGAATTGTTTTATTGTGATAAGTGCCATGGAAAACCAATTGGAGTGAATACTTCACTCACTAAGTTGTGGATATGGGAAGCCAAGCCCCCTCAACAACAACAATTGTGATCAAGAGAGTGGATAGACCTTTGGGGGAATAAAAATATCATGAAGAGTCAAGGTCGCCATCTCAGCACAAGTTGGATAAGAATCTACTAAGTTAGATGGCTTTAAATATACATATGTTTTGGTCGGTGCAATGAAGGGATCACATGCATGCCAACAACGCTATTTTCCTCACATTCTCCAAATTAGAGAAATGATCCTTTCATTTTAGCCAGCTATTGATGGTTCAATACTACATTATATAATTATGTTCAACATAAGTTTGTCGATGATGTAGACACCTAAACGTACGATAAAGTGGGGATTCTTAAAAGGTAAGCTGAGCAACAACAATATTCTTTTAGTTATGATGGTTTATACTAACTACAACTTGAGATTCTCACGCAACTATAACTAATAGAGAATGTTTTAATCTCACTCTAAAAGGTCAAACTAGCACATTAAAATACTTCCAATATAAAAAGAAGTTACATACTTTTTATAAATTTTCCAAAGAATATGCTTTTTATAACTTAGTTTGTCACGTGTTTAATTTCTTTTATTTAATAGAACATAGGTAAATATAAGTTTATATGGGTTTAAGGAGTGGTGGATTAATGTTTGGAGGGTAGAGATGTATTTAACTAGGTGATATGAACATTATAAGACTAATGTAATCGTAGAGTATCACTAGCAATACCTTATCATGTATGAGTAATGTTAACAAGAGTATATATATATATATATATATTAGTGGTAATGTTTATTTATATTGATTACATAGGATGTGGAAATATGATAAAAATAATAATTCGATGTAAGAAAATTTAAAATAATATTAAAATTCATTTTTTAATTAGTAGTTGATAAAATGATAAAACTTCCACTAAGTTCTATTGATAATTAAAATTGACTTTATACTAAAAGACACATAAATAAGATGAGAAAATGCTAAATGCAATTCTCTAATCTTGTATTAATTTTTTTTCTTTTTGTCTAAATCCAATCCAATAATATTATGAAGTTAAAGTTTTATTCATCCAAAAGAATTGATCAAAGTTTTGACCATCTAGATCAATTAAGATTGAGAAAACCCTAAGAGTATCATGTCACCATGCATGGAATTTGGATTATGATCAAGAACTCTCTTCACTTTTTAAATTCCTATTGGACTCTTATCATATCTATGTTTGGATATGATAAAAGTAATCTCTTTGTTATAAGATTAACTCATTTTCATAATAAATTAAAAAATTCAATATATTTTTTATAAGTTCATGAATACATGTATTTTAAACATTTTTTACAAAATGACCATTTGATTGACTACCATATTATTAAGTATAGATTTTTTACAAAATGACCATTTGATGACCATATTATTAAGTATAACTTTAGGAATCTTATAAATGCTATGCATCTTTTCTAATGCCCCATTATATCAATTGTACAAATTGAAACAATGTGCAATTTATACTTTGCTATGAATGAGATATAACACATGTGATAATGAGTGGATAACACTAATCAATTTTTATAGAAAAATATTGAAAAATAAATTTATAAAAGAGAAAATTCATTCAATAATAATATAGATTCATCTATCCCCGGATGGGGTGTTAGTGCGTCCATCGTGGCAAGGAGGAGGGGCTGGCACAAGCCTTCACAGCATGGAGGCACGTGATGGGCCCGTGCTGCAGCTCGCCACCCTCCATGAAATTTAAATGCGATCTACGGAGGTATGAGGGGGCATTAATGTTGCATTCACGCAGGCCTCCCAAGTGTTTTAGTATGGATTGGCTCACTCTGTATGTTATTTTCTCCCGCCTGGTGTCCGCAAGGCTTCTCTTGTCGAAGCACAGGCCAGACGATATTCTTGTTCCTCTCTAGCACTAGATGCTTCTTGCCTGCCTTATCACTCACACTGAGCACATAATGATGCGGCCGAGGGGAAGGCCGAAGCGGGGCTCTCCCTGGAAGCCCCATCGGCCCCCGGTCACGCCTCCTGGTTCGTCTTCGGGATGTCCCTCCCCTCGTCCTCAGTCGGAACCTCCAGCTGCTCTCCCGCAAGATCCGATGGTCGTTTCCATGGCTACAAGCCCCCGCTCGCCCATCTCCCACTCGCGCCACCTACATGACCCCTTGGTGAAATTCCATCCCCCTGCACCAATCCTTGGCCCAAGCGGCGACCCTCCTCCTCAGGGCGCGCCTAAGCGAGATGAACCGCATAGAAATGGCTCTTTCGACAAGCTTCATTTTAGAGACCGGTTGCTCATCATGCATGACCTGTTCTTCGAGCTCAGACAAAAAATGGCAGATCTTAACTATCGCCTTCAAGCCACAGATGAAAAGGTGGCGAGTTGCCTCCAACTTCTAACCTCCATGCAGGTGGCTCTGACCTTGGAACTGGTTGAAGCTATGCTAGGGGAGGCACCCGCTGCAGCTACAGATGAAGGACCGAACAGGGCTCAGCAACCAGTCAATAGGGAACCGAAGAAGACGAAGCACGACAGCCGAGATGAAGGAATCGAGCGCGAAGGGGCAGACGAGCCAACATACGAGCCAACCTGCATTGAAGAAGAGCCTTGGCCAGGGGACCTCCCTCCCATGTGGCCAGCCTTCCTGCCAGGTGTTTAGATCCTATGTTTGTTTTGTGTAGTCCTGTCAGTCTCCTGATCTCAGATGGTGATCAGTTTGAACATGCTTTTTATTACCTTAGTTTATTACTCTTTGACTTCTGAACTGGATGGGAAGGCTAGACTGGTTTCCCCTTTGTTGGGGCAGTCCAACATTTGCATTTTTTGGACATGGTTGTATTTTAATGCTCTATTGCAGTTATAGCAGGAATTTAATATAATTTTCTTTCTTATTTAAAAAAAATATATAGATTCATCTATACTTTATCTTTGTCCCTCTATATATATTTAATAGATCTAATATTAAAATGAATTTATTTTAATACATATTATATTTATTGTATATCTTTTTGAGTAAATGGAAAATTTATTAAAATTTCATCTCCACTAAATTATTCTAATAATAATAATTATACATGTTATACGTCATTAAAATAATTATATATATAAACATTTATATAAGCTAACAATTACCATTCATATTTATGAAGTAATTATTATCATTTGAAAATGCTTAAACATCATAATACTTAAACTTACTTAATGACAAACCATTATCTAAGAAATGTTAATCCAAATATTAAAGTCTTTCTTTAGAAATAAAAAAAACCCAATAAATTTAAAATGTGTTATCATTTTTATATAAATTTAAAAATTTAAAAGTTATTAACCCATGTGATAGCACACTTAGACAGGTGGGCACGGGAGGTCTACACTTCCTTGACAACAAATATACCATATTTATAACATAATAACTTGTATTAATAAAAATAATTTTTAAAATGAAAAAATGATTAATTACGATTATATAAATATTAATGACCATTTGCAAAGAAAGATAAACAAAACATAAATGAAATAATTTGAAAAAAAAAATTCTTAAAAAAATGCATAAAATAATCCCGTTGATTCCGGAGCAGAACTAGCATTCTAACTAGTAGATCCATTTATTTATAGGTAAGCGCTAAAGCAAAGCGAGGTCCTACTACTGCTACTACAATAAGGTTATCACACTTAATTAATAATCGTTAAAGTATTAATTAATCAAAGGAGAGCGGGGCATAAGGTAATTTTCTCTCGGGATCATCTTATCTTCGCAGTTTACCTTGACTACTTACCTTGCCCTTAGGCATAAAATAATTCAAGAAATATGAATAAGATAATTGAAGTTTAGAAAAGAAAACATGTTTTTAAATTCAAATCCAAAAAGAAAAACCATACGTGGCAACTCAGAAGAGGATGGAGACATGATTTAGTGGCTTAGAAATATGTCAAAAAGGAAAGCAAATAAAATACTAATCCAATCCATTCAAAGCCAGCCACCCATTTTCAGAAAGTTATAAAAAAGTTTATTAATATTTAACACCTATTTTCAGAAAGTTAAAAAATATATATTAATATGAGTTGGAAATTATAATCAGTTATTCAAACTGAACTAAAAGATTGAATATTAAATCTGTAGACCGACATTACATTTGTTATAAAGCTTAATGATCAAAAACCAAAATATAAAAAAAATGATTACGTATATTTTTTTAATAAATATAATTTATTAAATTTTATTTAGAAAAGAATAATAAACTGCTAGTACATTTGGGAAAGGTAATGCTTATTATGTTTAGTAACTATCAAATAACTTCTTTTTTTAATTGGAAAATTTCTATATAATATGTTCTTGCAAAACTAAATTGAAGAGACAGCTGATATAAGTGAAGAATTTTTTTCTATAATGGTCTTTCTATCAACAAAGAGGAAAATTTTTAAAATAGAAAAGGTCCCAGTCTTGAAAAAACTGCTAGGTGACTAAGAAAAAGCATACAAGTAGAATTTAATATAACCAAAATCAAAGATCGTAAGGATAACTTCAAATTTTTAAGAATATAAAAAAGTAAACTGTAGGTGAGAGAAGTTGTTCTTAGTAAAGAGTAAGAAAGAGGGGAGGCCCTGGTGCCTATCTGTTCAGAGACTGTAAGAAATGATGTCCATTTTTTTTTTAAGAGATGTCTTTGATAAATGATCTGCTGATTTGTTATGCTCTCGTTAAATGTGTGTATAGTTGAATTTTTTAAAAGTGAGTTGAAATAGTTTAATTCTGTCTTTCCAAACTAAAAGAGATAACTTATAGATAGCCTTTGTTACACTCAATAATTCTACCTTAATGTTGGTGCCAAATAACTTTTTATATTATACTTAGCAATTACCAAATAACTTGTCATCCTTCGTTTTCACAATAATTATATCTGTAGATTCTACATGGAATCGAGTTCTTTATCATTCCTCTGCTCAAGCTTTGCCATCCCCGCGGGCTTCGCCTATTTAATGGTTGCATTTCTCATCCGAATTACAGAAGTTGCCTTATTGTTGCAAGCTTTTAAGCTCTCCGCCATGTCTGCCGAAGTCCAAATCCCCTGGAGCAACCCAGTCGTCCACCTGGACCGACAATCAACTGTAATCCCAGCTCGTCCCTCGCAACCCCAAAGATTCAAGCTCTGCCCTTCCGATTTGCAGATGCTCTGTTGCGATTACATTCAGAAGGGTCTCATATACCAAATGTCCTTCGCCGATGATCACCAATTTGTTTCGGCGGTGGAGCTTCTCAAGAAGAGCCTCTCGGAAGCACTCGTCCATTTCTACCCGTTGGCAGGAAGGCTCATCACTTC
>ML800223.1:252857-265465 GCA_009831015.1 Picea engelmannii | reverse complement strand
CCTCCGTTGCCTTATTCTTACTTCGGCAACGCCATCCAGATCGTTAGCACAAAGGTCACGGCAGGGGAGCTCCTGGCCTGCGATATCTCTTCGGCAGCGTGGTTGCTACACCACATCATATGGCCACACCGCGATGTAAACATTAGGGAGGAGCTGCAAAAATATAGGCAGTACCCTACTGTTCTGAAGCTGGATAGAACAATCTGCGATAACAGTGTGATGATGGGAAGCTCTCCAAGATTTCCAATGTACGACAACGATTTTGGATGGGGAAGGCCGGTGTGTATAAGGAGTGGCTGGGCAAACAAGTTTGATGGAAAAATGTCTGCATATCCTGCGAGGGAAGGGGTAGGAGGTGTCGATGTAGAGATCTGTCTTATGCCTCATTTCATGGCTGCCTTGGAGACCGACCCACGCTTCCTTTTCCCTTAGAAGATCCCTCGGCTCTATTATTGGCTTCTGTTATAGGTGTTTGATTGCAGGACGAAGGGTTAATGTAAAATAGTAACCAGTGTATATTTCATATTTGATAGTTTCAGAGGCTTTTAGAGTGTTCTGTGAGTGAAACAGGGCGGGACGGGTTCGGGCTTATCAGCGAAGCAAGGCCGTGTGTAAAGTTTAACCGGTTTCGTTTTTGAGATTTTGCCGACAGAAACTCTCAGGCAAATGTCAACGCTTCATTCTCGGTACATTAATGGTAACTTTTACGAAGTACATATCAGCGTACATTCATTTTAACTTTTTTCAAAAAAATTATCTCAAATTTATATAGAGTATAAATTCGTTTACAAATCCAGCAACAAGCTGTGTTCATCACAGTGCTATTCCAACACCCATGCTAGAAAGCAAAACTAAACAAAAAAACACAGCACAACACGCAGGTTGTACACTCATTTTAACTTAAGATTGGATTGAGTCATAGTTTCATTTTAACTTCAACTCCAATCAGAATAGAAAGGCCTTTTCTAGGTGTTCTAAATGTTTTTTTTCCATATAAATTTACATTAATCACTATTTTTGTTATTTAAAATTTAATGAAAAAATATTACTTCTTAAAAACTTTAACTTAATGCTAATATAAATAAAAATTTAAATATAAAATTAAAATATAAAAAAAATTATATATTAATTTATTATAATTGTAATTAAAATTTATATTTATTATTATGATTATATATTTTAATTGTGGAAAAGTTAGACAAAGTCATTTAAATTATTTTTCAATTTAGTTTATTATTATTACAAACATGTTGTATTTATTTTATAGAAATAAAAATATCAATAATTTAAAACAATTTTTAAATCTATCTTTTAATAAAGAAGAATAATATTGAATTTAAAAATGTTATATACATGGAAATGGATATACAACTTGTTAAATGAATGTATATGATGATGATGATGATGACGGTTAACTTCCACTAAGATTGTATTTGGTTGGATTTCTTAAGAGAAGCACTCCAAGATCACCATAGTTTTGATGAGTTAGAAGGTTAGGAAGGTCGGTATTCAAATATTTTGAAATTATGTTCTAAAGGTATACACAGGACATTCTAAGAAAAAATGATTTTCATTTTCAACCTTCATAGTGCCACAAAGATGAAAGATTCTTTCAACCCATTATGTTTTGGGAATTGTTTCACTATGGAGCTTGTGAGAGTTTGTTCTTATTTTTGTAATGTTGATTTTCTTCTTTAGGTGATCCAGGTGGATATCGATGACCACCCACCTTTTCCACCTGGCCCAAAACAGTTTTCTGGCAATTTTGGCAATTTACTATTTTTAGTAGTTTTTAACTTCCGGGACCATTTTGAGGGCCCAAATGAAGGTTTTTCGAGATTGAGGTTCTCAATGATAGTTGAATGCATGACTGAGCCCCCAAAATAAATCTCCTCACTGATACCTTTCAAACGAGCTATCACACGCCTAAAACAGAGATCATATGCAAAAGTTACGACCCTAGGAAGTTGATGTACTAACTTACCCAAACGGGGCCCACATTACTTTTGGAGCTTCATCTCCTAGGGTTAGGTTTTTGGATGTCTAGGGTTTTTAGCATTCCTGCTTATTGTAAAAATCCCTTAAGAGCCTCATTGTAATCATCTTCTTGTGAATGTGAGTAGCCGTCACATCTCTTATGAGATAAGCTGCCACCATTCTAGCAAGTCTTTCACTCTGTATTTTTACAATCATTCTAGCAAGTCTTTCACTCTGTATTTTTACAATCTCTGTACATTTCTTTCATTAATAGAAATTGTGTATTACTGTATATTTGTGTTTATGGTTGCATCTCTGATACATTTATGTTATATTATTGAATATATGTGATATCTCTGTGCATTTCTTTATTATATCTCTGATATCATTTCGTGCCAAAAATAATCCGGATCATTAGGCTAGTCAAAACATAGAGGTAAATATAATCTTCTAGATTAGAGTTGATCACCTCCTTGTAGTATCTTAATTTTCTTTTATCCTTTAATTCTTTATTGCACCACAATTACACCTTACATTTGGATGTAATAATATTTTTGTTATTCTATTGAATGATCTCTTCTTTTAATAATATTTTTGTTATTCTATTGAATGATCTCTTCTTTTAATAATATTTTTGTTATTCTATTGAATGATCTCTTCCTTTATTCCCTAATGATTTAGCCAAGACATGACATATTTATGACGTGCTCTCAATGGGGGAAACAATCACTTCTATAAGGAGCATATAATACGGTGTATTGCATTTAATTTTCAGATTATGAGTTATAAATTCTTTTGAATCTACTCTATCTTTCTCTAGGATTTTATAGAGATATCGCATCTCCAAACTTCATATCCATTTAAGATAACATAAATGAATAGATTCTGAAAGAGGAGTTTTTTCTTATCTCATAGCCAAAGGTCTACTAATTTACAATTGTTTTCAATCCCATACGAAGCTTTCCACCCTCCTTTTATCCCTTTCTCATTGCTATAATTCCAGATGAGCTTGTGATGAATATCGATTCTGAGATATTTGTAGGAAGGAACTTCCTCCAAGTTTTTGTTATATATAATAGTATCACAAGTGATGTTTTTGGATTTAATTATCATAACCTTCATTTTGTTAGTGTTAATAGTCATACTTGTATTAGAGAAAAATTCCTTGAGGATCATAGGGACTCCTTGCCATAAGAATAATATCATTAGTGTAAAGAAGAAGAATGATGACTATGTTAGCAAGAGTCAGGTCGACACAACCTACTTTTTAAAAAAAATATTTTAACTTGTCAATGCATATGCCAACAAGGGTAGGGGATAGGGGAAAACCTTGCTTGACTCCTATATTACAACTTCAAACTCTTCTGACCAGCCCTCAATAGTATTAAACTTGGAAATAATATCTTATACAACCTTAATACATCAACTCTCAACTCGAAATGAACTTGTATCTCTTCTAACCTATTCCAAAGGTTAGTCCTAGGCATGGTGTCAACATATTTTCTAAAGTTAATGAAACAACAAAGTAGATTGGTTTTATTATTGTGACACTCTTTAGCAATTATTCTAAGCCCAACAAGGTGGTCCACAGTTGAATGATAACTAATAACTCTAGCTCAAGACCTTTAGCTCTTTTTCTGTGGATTTCTAGTCATACGATGATCTTCTTTTCCAAAACAATTGCATATAGCTTGGCTAAAATGGGGCTAATCATAATGGTCTTATAATTAGAGGGATTGCATTTATCTCCACTTTTGAAAATAAGTACAATGAGGCTTTGAGTCCAGGGTTTAGGGAAGCATTACTTGACTGCTAAATTGAAGAGATTGTATATGTGAGAGATGAGGATAAACCCTCCAATTYTTAAAATTTCATCTTGGTRGTCYACAATGTCCTTAGCTTTCCCTTTTGTGGGCCACTWAACCCAAAAATTTATATCTTATATAGAAAAAACTTCATTGTTTGGAAAAATGTTTGGAATTTTGTCTAYGACATTAGGAATTTCGTAAATATTTTTAAAGTAGGAATTCAAATCACTTGAGGGAAWCATATTATTTTATTTAGTTTTATTAGTCAAAATKTACCTCCATAATTTCATAGGATCTAGCTTAAATAGGTGCAAAAGATTCTCTTGCTTTCTATTGACATAGTTTTATTTTTCTCCTTTTAATTAGGGCTCTCTCTCTATTTATCTTATCATATTTTAAGCACTCATTAGAAGCATACCTAATGTATTTTATAGYGACTTAATACGCATTATCATACYAAGAGAACTAATTATTCTATTATTMATTTTACATAGCRACTCGATAGAGAACTTGTTAATGGAAGTAGAGACRGTTGTCATAAAATTATGATAGAGGTATTGAMTATTGTTCTTATAATATAGAAGATTTAATTCACAATTTAAATCTTTTAAGAAAAGATCATCTTTATTTTTGTCAAAAAGCAAGTGCCTTTGGTTWTCAAAATCCTCTTCAGTGGGGATTTTATGCATGACAACGTTTAGAGTTAGRGTTAAAGGTCTACGATAAGAATTGGGTTCATGGTCATTAAAAGGTCAAAACCTACTTTTTGGTTGTATATAGGGATATTGGATATCACATAATCCATGACACCTCTACATATCCCATGGATACAATTCACTTGGTTGGATTTCAGCCACTTTATTAGACCATTGCAAATTATGAGATCTTGAGAACTACGTATAATGATTAGCTCAATGCCATACAAATTCTTGGTTAGGTGTTCAAACTTTCTTTTGTATCTTTTAGCTAAAACAAGGTCCTCATCTAGCCATAGAGGATTAAGGTTGGAATCATTGCTTAAAAGAATAGCCCGATTAGTTGTAGTTCTAGCATTAAAGTCGCCTAGTATGAAGATATTACCTTCATTTCTCAAACTGTAAATATCTTGTTCTTATCTATTATAAGAGCAATTTTTATCTATATTTTTTTCTTATAAAAGGTAGAACTAACACGCGTGAAATAATAGATTTCTATATAAATATTCATATTATTAGTATCTAAAATCTCCATCCATATTCTTTCTTATTAAGTTGAATGTAAGGATAAATGTTCATTTTTATGTAACAAGCTATGCCTCTAGTCCCTCCACAATAACATTTCTTGTTCCATGTTGACCACAAGGAAAATCCTTCTATGTTAGGGACCTTATATTATTCATGTTCCCAAGTTTCAACTAGAAACATAATATCAATTTCACTTGGCATCCAACTTAACATAGGCCCTTTACTCCATGGAAAACCATGATATTACAAGAGAGCATTCAAAGTGTTCCAAATTCCTATTTATTATTATCTTTTTATTCTTTATCCTTAACAATATATTTCTATTCCGAATTATTGCCCATTTTCCTTCCTTCTTATATACTTTTACCTTTTGAACTATCTTCCTTAATTCGGCTTGGTCATTTGGAATGAGGTCTTTATTTATAAATATTCTTGTCCCTTTTAAACTCAAATATTTACTGAGCATGCCATATTTGTAGTCATCAGAGCTTACCTTAATGCAAATCAACCTATATTTATGTTCAATTATTTTTCCTAACCTCTTTTATTCTATGAGGCAAGTTGTTTTAATTTATAATTTGATTTTTAGTTTTTCCTTGACTACTGCTAGCATGTCCTCATATTTCTTCTCTTTTATACCAAAAATTATGAGGTTCAAGGCTCTTTTGGTACGCTCATTGTCTAATTCTATGAGCTTATTTGTTTCCTCTTTGATTGGTTTGATATCTAATTTACTTTCCAAAATATTTGGAGCCAAATTTTTAATTAGTTTGTCTTCTAGATACTTAATCTTTTCCATGAGAGTACAATTGTCTTCGACCTTTCCTTCTTCGGTTGATTGTTTCTTTTCTTGGATTTTTTTTTCCATTTCTTGTAATCTAACTTCTAGTTTCTGCAACTGAGTCTCCAACCCTAATATTCTATTGTCTATCTATGTATGAATCTTGTCTTCTAAGGATATAAACTTAATATCAAGAATTAACTCTAACTATGTTTGAAGTGTGGATTCTCTCTCTTATCCACATCTTTCTAATGATTCTATATATTCATAAATATTATCCAAGGATACTTTTATGGGCCTCCCCTTGAGAGGTTTTGATACTTGTGGTGAATTTCTCATATTGGAAAGTAGAGGAAATAAATAAGCTACAAAAGAAACTTGTGCACTTGATTCAATGAAGGGTTTGAAAAAACAAGTAGAATGGATCTCACATATACTTCACCACAATCCAAATATAATTCACCACAAAATAGCTCCAATATAATTTACTGCAAGAATTTTAATTCACCATAGTGGTGAAGAACTAAGTTGGATCTTAGCTCACGATCCAAAAGCTAAAGTTTTATTTAATATTTTTCTTTGTGATCCAAGAGCACCTCCAAACATATTCAAGTCTCTGTTTGGACGATAAACCATATTTAAAGTAATAATAAACTTTAATTATGATTGTGTTGGATATATTACACACACCTAGAATTCTCCTTTCATTTTCATTTCCTAAGTTTATTTGGCTATGTTGAGGGTCCCTTATTCTGAGATATTATCCCTCATTGAGGATATTCTCCCCTAAACAAGGGTGCCACATATCCTCCAGACAATCCTTACTTACCTTTCAATTAGACTTGTTGAGTGAAGTGTTACATGTCAACCTTGGTTTTATCAACAAGTGTTGTGCGATAACCTTGGGATCCTCACCATGAATGCACACTTGGATTTTGATCATCACCAGTAAAGCACATTCCACATGTGTGAGTGATCTCCTCCTCATTTCACTCGTGTTTAGAAAGTTAACTAACGAACGCATGGCCAATTAACTAGGATTAGTGGGCATTTGACTCCATTGACTTCCAGTGAATGTCATATCTCTCTAGAACACTCCTAATGTGCATTAGTTTGGATACTATGGTGATTTAGTTGTGCCAGCTAGACTATATCATTTGTATTGTAACATTATCTTACTCAGATAATATAAATTATTTCATTCTTTTCTCCAATTTTTGTCTTCTCTCTTCATCCATGATTGCAAGTTATGTATGTTTCATTGTTAGCTAGATATTTTGTGAAGGTATCTTAGAAAATCTACATGGTATTAGAGCCCACTGGATTCTAGCAAGTATTTTCACCAACGCTCTTTTGCAGGTACCAAAGACAGAACAAAGCAGTAGGAAAGATGGAATTTTCCACATTTGCAATTCTAACTCCATATAATTACTTTGAATGGAAGCCAAGAATTCAACAACAGCTCATGTGTAGAGGCTTGTGTCGGATATTCATGGCCACAGAAGAAGAACCCACCTCAATAGTGGAAAAATCCAAGTTATTCAACCACATGGACAAGGCTCACGGTCTCCTATGCATGTATATTTCTCATAACCTATGGTTTCACATGGATGCATGCAAAACTACAAATGAGATATGGACCACCTTGGATGGTCTCTTTGGAAAGAAGGATGAAATGAGGGGCCATTTTCTCTAAGTAGAATTGAACTCCTTGGATCCAAAAAAATTTCACAATGTCCAAGATTTCTTCACCAAATTTAAATCTCTCCTTCGTGAATTGACAGATTGTGGTATCAACAAATCCAAAAGAGAAAACAAATGGTTCTTTCTGTTAGCACTAGGAGTCACCTCCAAATTGTGTTGGAGGTAAGCCTAGTACCCATCAAATTTTTATGTCACAGGTTGGTTTTAAAGAGGTCAAATGGGCACAGACTCAAGATGATATCGTTTTAACTCAGAAAACTGAACTGGTATGCACATGAAGGTGAGGTCTTAGTTAAATTCAATCAGTAAGTTTGGAGTAAGGGTGAATAGAGGGAAGACTTTGGTGAGGAGAGTGTAGAGGTCTGTCATAGACATCAGGTCTTCCAGTAGCCTAAGGAGGAAAATATTCAAATACAAGATCCTCCTGGATTCAAAACTTCAGGAAACCGAAGAATGTAAATAACAACACTGCAATCAAACATACATTACAATACAGTCAAAACAATCCATGTGAATCCTTCAATCATGGACACTTTAGTATCAAAGGAAAATAGGATGAAAAAGAAGTTGACTTTCATTAAACAAGAAGTCTCAGATCAAAATACATAACTAGAGAACCAAAGTTATTCATCAAAAGTTTACAATATGGGAGAATTGCTCAACCATCGACCTTAACAAAATATCAAAACTTCCTATATATACGAGAAATGTTGCAACCACCAAGAATGTGATCAGACCCCTGCATTGAAATTTTCCATTCAACACCTTCTATGTCAGATTGTTCAGGCCTCTTCATGTCATATGCGAGCCATGCATAGTTATGTGCTTCACAGGAAAATATGTCCATAAGGAAGCTTCGAATGGAAAATTCACCTTCATGGCCGCTCTCTTCATGTTTTCCATTTATGTGATGAGACGAGGTCTCAACTGCCACCCCCATCTTCAATAACTACCTTTATCAGGATCAGGATGAGGGCTGGCACCCATGAATTTTTCAGTTGTTGCCCACGACTTCTTTGAGTCAATCTTGATGCCTCGAAGCCCTACAAGTCTTATTCTATGACCAATACGGGAATTTCAGGTGGCGGGTTGATAGTGTATGCACAAGGGTGACGTGGAATGAAGTGCTTGGCGCAAACTTCCATGGCACAACGAGTGAGTGACGACCATGTGGAAGGAAGCGGATGGGGGGAGTGGAGGCTGGGACGAGGCTGCAGTGGCAGAAGGAGAGGCAAAGGTGGCAGAGGGAGTGGGGACACCAGCACAGGTGGAGGTAACATGAAAGATAGATGTCAAGAAGTGAGAGGGGTAGAGAATGATGAGTGGAGGACAGGTGTGAGGGGGCTAGAGGAGGAAGTGAAAAGGGAGATGTGTCAGGTGGGGAATGTTTGAGTGGAAAATAGGTGTCGGTGAGAGGTGAGAGAGGTATGGGTGAGTGGTAAGTAGGCTAGCTTGGAGGGGGAGGGGGGAGGGTCTAAGGTGATGAGTAGGAACCATGTTAGTGGGGTTCCCACACCCGAAAACCACTAACTCGTACCTCTCTCATTAAAGGCAGAAGGTCGAGGAGGGTCTGATATGCGTTATGGGCCGTCGATCTAAGCATGCCCCTCTTGACCATTAAGATCAGAGTGTTTAATAGCTATGATGCACCAATCCATCGATCCATCCAAAGACTTAGGGTAAAATGCATTTGGTGGGTGTTTTAGCCCCTTTTTTCACATTTTTTCACCCTGGGCTCAAATCCTAAGGGAAAACACCCCCTTACAAACATATGTGCTAACATTAGGCTCCATGGGAGATAGAGTCCTCCCTGTGAGGCTCTAAGATCTTTAGTAGTTCCAGTTTCCTTTTTTGGGCTATGGAGTCATGCTCAAAAAAATCTTTTATTGAGGATTACAGGCCGATAATTACTCCAAACAAAAACAAATACATAGGCTCCAAAATGAGCTTATTTATGTACACTCCTAGACTAAGGATTTTTTAAACAGTGTTAGGTGAAAAAGAACTTCCACCATATCCATTCAAGTGTTGATACTTAGAACACATCACCAAAACACCCCATCCTCCCTTGAAATCCAACCTTATTTACTTATGATTTCCTCTAAAATTCGACTTGTGTGTCAAATGAATGTATAATGATATTTATTTATACCATTTATGTCACTTTCTTTTAACATTAGGGATAACCTGGCAATTTCTTATTTTGTAATTCTTTTCTTTAATTATCTTCAGGGCCTACATGTACTTCCTTCTTCAATTCACTTTGTCATCTTCAAAAATTCATTTCTCCTCAACCATGAAGATCCAAGTGATGTGCCACATACCACCAGAAACAACATGATGTATACTATCCATCCATGGGTCTTGTATCAACATGTGCATTTTCCTTCATGTCCAAATACCTTCATCAATCTTGCAGTCCAAAACTAATGACTAGGGTTGACATCAATGACAACAACCAATCTTCCAACAATCTCCCCCTTTGTCATTAATGGCAACACTCATGCTCCCCCTATCATCATGATCCTAATTTCTACCCCCCTTTGACATCAATGGAAAAGGGTAGGGCTTCTCCCCCTGAGTTTAATGGTAAAAGGTAACTCTCTTCTTTGGGGCTGCTCCCCCTGAACATGTGGCACTCAATAATACTTCATCCTTATTTTTGGTCTTTGGGACATTTTCTTTCTTGGAATCCTTTTCTGTGGCTTGTATCTTCTCTCTCTTATTCATGTCTAGGATGTATATGTTGTTCGTTCTTCTTGTTTCAGTTGCAACCAATCTTCCTGAGTTATTTTCTCTGATTTTACATTTTCGGGAGTCAAATGTAAGAGTGTATCCTTGATCACACATTTTACTAACACTGAGGAGATTATGCTTCAAATATTCAACTAATAGGACTTTTCATGATTTTACATTTTCACTTCCAACCTTTACAATTCATTTTCCAAGTATTTTAGTAGATGAGTCATCTCCAAATGTAACATTTCCACCATTTTTCTTCAATCTCACAAATTTTCTTTGATCTCCGGTCATATGAGATGAGCACTCATTGTCTATGAACCATTCATCTTCTTCTTTGCATTCTTTAGTGACCAATGTTATTCGATAGTTTTTATTGTGTGGAATTTCTTTCCTTTTCCATGTTGTAGTTGGTATACAGACATTTGACATATGATTATCTTCCTTCATCTCTTTGCAATCTCATGCTTTATTACCAAGATTATTGCACTTGTAACATACAAAATTTTGATCCATTAATGGGTCAAATGGATTATAACTATTGATAGGTCTATGAACATTTCCATATCTACTATTTTCACCATTCATGTAGCTTGCATAGTTATTCCTTTCATCGATTCTACAATTGATTGCCTTGTGTCCAAAATTTCCACAAGTATAACAATGTCCAAGAAATAAATTTTGATACCTGGGAGTAAGTGATCTTCTTTGTGGTGTGGTCCATATGGGGTCACGATCTATTCTTCTTTAGTTTCCTTCGTAATGATTTCTTTCATACCCGATGGGAGAGGATCTTCTTTATGTCTCATTCCTTCTGAATTCTAGTCTTCTATCTTGTTGTTCAACTTGTTCTGGAGTGTTGGTTTCATCATTTTCATCTTCCTTCTCTTGTTTTGTTGTTTTCAAACTGTCATTGTATCCTAGTCTTGTCTTATCATTTGGAGATCTTTGATTGCTAAGGATCTCATATAATTTTTCAGTTCTTTTTTCGAACTTCTTCAACTCTTTTGTTGTCAATAGTAGCTCCCCTTTTGTGTGATCCAATTCTGCTTTCAATTTCTCATAATATTCTAATTGTTCCTTCAAGCTATTAATGGTATTTTCAAGCTTACAATTCTCTTCTTAAAAACTACTCAATTCAACTTTTAGTATTATGTTTCTGTTTCTAAGCTTGTTGTTTTCATTTTCAACATGCTTCAACTTTTCAAGATTCCCATCTTCTTGTTCACTTTCTCCATTCTCTTTGTATCCCCAAAAGTAATCAAGGTTGGTTTCTTCGTTTGAATCTTCTTCACAAATGATTTCTTCTTCTTTAGAATTCTTGTGATCATCATCCCAGGTTTCTTGGGTTATGAAGAGGACTTCTCCTCCATCATTATCTTCTTCATCACTCTCATCTGAGGAGATGTCATCATCCTTGGAGTAGAAGCTATTTTTATTGTTGAGACTTCTCTTTTTATAGTAGCATTTTTCAACAATATGTCCTATTCTACCATAGTTAAAGCATTTGAGAGGAGACTTACCTTTGTATATTCCACTTCCCTTCTGAAACCTTCTTACAAAATTTGTTATTTCTTCATCAAGGTTGTTATCCTTGTCTTTTGTCTTGTTTATGGATTTAAAGGCTACTTCATTGTTTGGCTGGTCACTTTCTGTACCTGTTCTCATTTCATATGATATAAGAGACCCATGTCATTCATCCATTGTCATTTTGGTCAAGTCCCTAGTTTCTTCAATGGTGGAGACCTTAGAATCATACTTCAAGAGAAGTAAGCTCAACACTTTTTGTACAACCAATGATTCATCTGTAAATTCTAACCGTGTACAATATCTACTGCAAACTGATATTCAGAAAAGAACAGAAAAGATACAATGGCAAATACAAACATTACATAGAGATTTTTCACCTGGAAACCCAAACCGGGAAAACCAACATATATTATATTGATACATTGATTTACACTGTTTACAATACAATATACATATAGGAGTTAGCGGCATCCAAAACCCTAATTCCTTAACCGGAAATAGAAAACCATCGGAAAAAAACCATGTGCCGAAAAACCACCTAATATCATGTGGTCCCGGAAATATGTCATCCTGGAAATATGTCGGCCCGAAACCGGCGAAAATATGTCGGCCAAAAAAAAATTTTTCGGGGGCGCTGCCCCCGAATCCCCGCGCGGGGGGCTCCGCCCCCCTGCAACCCCCCTCTTACCCCCCTACGCGCTCAACGCAAGCACTCAAACACTACTACTCGTGCAAAGAATATAACACATACCCAACATTCTCCCACTTGTTGTTTTCTTTGCACACAGGGGGTTACAGGGTTACATAGTCAACAATCCAGGGCAACAATGCCCATGGATCCTCTAC